>SJYC01035062.1:0-111256 GCA_006408675.1 Madoqua kirkii
ATTTTTCCATCTGTTTTAAAGATTTGTCTCTTTAAGAGTAAATTATGATATGCCAAGGTATAAGTTCCTTCATCTTTCTTGAGCTTTAGGTTAATTTAGATTTTGCATTTGTGGTTTAGGACTTTCACCAAATTGGAAAAATAAAATGCACTTTTATTTTTTAAATGTTTTTCTCCCCTGTCCTCTACGGACTTTAACTGCATATTTAAAATCTGCTAGAAGTTGTTTTTTGGCTCTCTGAAGTTGTGTTTACTTTTTTCAGTGTTTTAACTTGGATATTTTCTATTTTAGTAGCTTTTTGTTGAATGTCAGATATTCAACTTATGTATTTTATTTTATTGAGTTCTAAATATTTTTGATTTCTTGTAAACGTTCTTAAGACTTGTTTTACAATATTCTTAATTATTGGGAAGCATTTTGCTCTTCTTTGCCTTGCTCTTAAATTATGTAAGGTAGAAACAGATCCATGTGTTGCCTAAGGCTATTTTTCCCTATTAATGAAGCAAAATTCTTCTAATTATTCTACCCATTGCCTCATCAGTTATGAGATTTCCTTTTATGACTGATGAGAACTATTCACATTTCTATATCAACTTGAGATAACCCTTTCAGGTGACTCTCTCCCTTCCTCTGGTAGTTTCTTGACATGTTCACATTGGCAAATATTTTACTTAACACTGGAAGAGGGGCCTTATGTAGATTTCCAGAGTATTATCCATGTGCAGTCCCTCTTGTCTGTTAATCCTCTCCACTTTCTCTTGTCACTTTTACCTATCTGAAGTGTCAGCATCATCTCATTAACTCAAGTTATTGCCAAACTTAACTTATCTCCACAGTGATAGAGGTCATTGTGCTATGGTCTAAGTAATTCTATCAGGTAGGTAAGGTGGAAAATCACAGGTTCATTTCATTTATTTCACACCTCACAGGGATCATTATAGTTCATAAGATGATGTTCAATATCTTAAAAAAAATTGGCTTGTATATTTTGTATATGTTTTTACTTCTTTCATACAAAAAGGTTCTTTCCATCTTAGTTGGTCCATGATGTCCTGAAGGGAAAAAAAAATTCCCATTACAATAGATTTTATTGAAAAAATGGCCATCCCTCTAAGGTATTTCTTATATACATTACTGTTTTCTTAACACATGTGAATAAATTAGTCTTCTTTTTTCTCTAGAGTGATGTTTTTGCAGTTTTGTTCATTATAATTTTGGAAAACTGACATAATTTATACAATTCCATATAGTCACTATATATTAAACATAATCTCATCATCTCAATTTATTTTGCCTTTCTACCTGTTTCCTTATAAACATCACATATGAAATGAGAATTCTTCCAAAGACACCAAACAAATATTCAAGTCATTCTTTGCCACAACATTTTTATTTTCAGTGAAGCAATCATTTCTACATCAGGGAAAATTCAATAAAGTCAACTCTTGCTATTGTAAATTGAAACTTGTTACCCAGTGACATTCAGACAATGGCTTTAGTTTTGCCCTTTAGAGTTACATAAAAAATAGCTATTTTTCCTTTTCTAGGTAACAGCCACTGTACAATATGAAGACAGGTACATGCATTCCTCACACTCACACATATGAAATGAGAATTCTTCCAAAGACACCAAACAAATATTCAAGTCATTCTTTGCCACAACATTTTTATTTTCAGTGAAGCAATCATTTCTACATCAGGGAAAATTCAATAAAGTCAACTCTTGCTATTGTAAATTGAAACTTGTTACCCAGTGACATTCAGACAATGGCTTTAGTTTTGCCCTTTAGAGTTACATAAAAAATAGCTATTTTTCCTTTTCTAGGTAACAGCCACTGTACAATATGAAGACAGGTACATGCATTCCTCACACTCTCTCATTTGCTTTAATGGGTCTTTCTGAAAATTTTTTTTCTAAATGCCTCCTTATCTTGTTTACTTTTCATTGTTTTCAAGCTTTTCAGTAGTCCTCTGTAATATGGTTTTCAGAAGTGAACAAGGTAAAAGGAATGTAGTTTGAACAACAGTTTCTTTCTGTGATTGATGCTCTAAAGGTCCATTATTTGTACACAAGGATTGTGTTACATTTTGAAACTATTGCATTACTTTACAGAGAGAAACTCATATTTGCCCTCTGCAGAACTGAAATTATGATTATTTCCAACTAATTCTTTTTTAAGACTTTTTAAATTTTTTAATTGGAGGATAATTTCTTTACAATGTTGTATTGGTTTCGACCATACATCAGCAGGAATCAGCCATAGGCATACATATGACCCCTCTTCTTGAATCTCCCTTCTACTCCAACCCTATCCCACTCCTCTAAGTTGTAATAGAGCACCAGGCTTTTGATGTAGATCATGTTTAAAGTCTTTATTAAATTTTTTATAATATTGTTTCTGTTTTGTGTTCAGGTTTTTTGGTCACAATGCATGTGGGATCCTTGCTCCCTGACCAAGGATCGAACCCACATCCTCGGCATTGAAAGGCAAAGTCTTAATCACTGGGCCACTAGGAAAGCCCATAAGTAATTATTAAAGATAAAACTGATATTTTTATTTTGACATGTCATCAACAATCAATGACTTAGAAATTGTATAAGATATCAAATTTACATTAAAAAAATTAGCATTGTCACACTAAAAAACTGTGTTTCAACTCCCTGAGTAGGAGATAATCTGTAACAATTATCAGCTAATATATGTTTAAATTTTTGTACTTAAATTTACCTAATATATCATTAACTGTAAGTTAATAATTATTTTTAAACATCTGAGAAGTTGTCATAAGAACTATAACCTTCTCTAAGATATGAACCCCATCTCATTTATTTTTGTTTATCCTTGAGTATCTTATACTACACTTGTAACAAAACATGCATGCAATTCCTAATTGTTAAAAGAGCAGAAAAACTTTAGCTTTCCCAAAGAAAATGTGGGCATATTACAGGGTAGCAGTCATTGATTCGTATAACAAAGGTTTTGTAAAATTCAATACTACACCAAAGAAATCTGCTTTGATATATGGCAAAACCAATACAATATTGTGAAGTAATTAACCTCCAATTAAAATAAATAAATTTATATTTACCTGAACTACCCAAGCAGACAGGTGGTGGCAAGTTGTCAGTGCATATATTGTATAATAATGTACTGGAGTAAATTCTTGGATTCAGCAGAAATTTTATTCAGACAAACTTTAGAGTTTCTTCAGATCCTGTGACTCAATTATACTAATTTTCTGAGTTAAATGTATAGTACAAGACCTTAGTTCTTTTATAAATCAATAATTTTGGCTGTATTTCTCTGATGATTATGTACATTCATCATGATTTAAATATATAAATTTCCCCGTAAAGTTGATATTGCAACATCCTGTTGATTTTAGTATTGTTCTTACCTAGAAAACAGGGACACAAAATGTATTGCTGGATGTAGTTGACAAGACAAAAAATTTATCTCTTCACAACCTTTCCCATTACTAAGTTAGCATTATTTATTTTCATCAATAAATCTAATTAATATTCCACCTCATTATCTACCTTGAGAACTATTATTGAAAAATCAACACTAGTTCACAAATATTGTTCAAAAACTCTAAAATATAGATCATGGTACCCTGAAAAGCAATTTGAGATTAATGTCACATTAGTACTTAGACCATAGTAAAGAAAATGGAAAAATATGAAGTATATCATTTTTGTCAACTATTATATTCAAATGATAAATGAAGATATGGTATACTTTTATGTTTTATATAAGGGAGAAATTTCAATGAAAATCCTTTACGAAAAGAGAGACCATCCACAAATATTTTTCCAATACTTCACCTTCCAAGTATACACACACACACTTCCATTCAAATTGCCACTGTGGTTGAAAAATGCTTGAATTATTACTATCACTGCCTCTTTAAAATATATATTAGTATCAGCTTTTCTAGCTTGTGTCCTATATAATCATATCAGGGCATAGGAAAGACTCCAGTCACTGTGCTAAAGAGAAACACATTGAAGTTATTTGCTGAGGACATCAAGAGGTATAAACTTGACTTACTTTTCAAAATAAGGACAAGGTAAAAAATCCACTTGAGCTTTAATTTTCAGTTAATTGTGTAGGGTTATGGCTGCTAAGACAATGTATCAAGCACTTAATAGAAACCATAGCTGTTTGTGTTGGAAAAACACAGTGTTCATTTAAATGCTGCATAATGGGAAAGGTAGGACGTGTAGAGGGAAGAGATTTACATGAAGCCCTGGCTTCAGTCCCAATTTAATTTGGTGTCTGTGGAAAGAGCATTTAATGATGGTTAAATCATCAATAGAAAGTTATAGTAATCTCAGGTCTGCCTCATTCAGAGAGATGTTTTATGAATCAAATCAGTTGCTCTTAACAGGTTGATGTAAAATATTGAATTAGATAAGGACCCTGAATCTTATATAGGATAAAGAAAGCTAAGCATCAAAGAATTGATGCATCTGAACTGTGATGTTGTAGAATACTCTTGAGAATACTACAAGAAGATCCAACTAGTCAATCCTAAAGGAAATCAATCCTGAATATTCATTGGAAGGACTGATACTGAAGCTGAAACTACAATATTTTGGCCACCTGCTGCAAAGAACTGATTCATTTGAAAAGACCCTGATGTTGGGAAAGATTGAAGGTGGGAGAAGGGGATGACAGAGGATGAGATAGTTGGATGGCATCGCCAACTCAATGGATATGAGTTTGAGTAAGCTCCAGGAGTTGATGATGGACAGGGAAGCCTGGTGTGGTGTGTTCCATAGGGTTGCAAAGAGTTGGACATGACTGAGTGACTGAACTGATACCAAATTATCCTATAGAGACTCATTCTATTTGGGCATGCCACTCTAAAGACAAAGTCCAAATTTGGCTTTGAAGGAAAATGGGAAAATCATTTTCCACAATCACATTTCATATAGAGACTTTTGACAATATCTGGCTAATCGAAAGATCTGTAATTAGTTAAGTGAATGCATGGTACTCCCTCCTTTCCCAATTCCACAGTCTTTTATTCAGAGAGAAACACAGCTGTGTGTATCTGGCTTATTCATTGCTTCAATTTTTGGAAACAAGATAAAGCACAAGTACAAAACTACTTTGTAAAGTTGACAAAGGGCTGTAGTAATTTTTCCTGGGTAAATCTAATGTGCTTTGAGTATGGTTTGTGTTTAGTAAATACTGACAATTATATTTAGAACTCTTTTTGTGCATGTTAAGAAAGAAGGACATATTCCAAGTTGGTAGTGAATTGTTTGTCAATTTCATAATTGCTTTTATAACTCCATAATATATTTGACCTCAGATAGATATCATATTATAGAGGAAAAGGAAGGCGATTCAGCCTACTGAGCTTTACATCCCAGATATGTAATTAGCTATGAGGTCTTGAGTTAGTTACTTAAAATCTTTGTACCTCAGTTCTCTATGTCTAAATGAAGATAATGGTATTAATTTTCAAAATTATTACTGATATTATAGATAGTGTATGAAAGTTCATGAAATATCTATGTAATTTGGATTATAATCTACATAACCCAACATTTTAAAAAATGAGGACCATCTGCCTTATAGATAAATAAAATTTGAAATTTATCAAAATCAGTAGGGAGATGGGCTATATATACTATTATTTTCAACTAGACAAGAGAAGAAATTATTAAGAAATCATTAAATGATTACTAAAATTCAATCAACTTGAGATAGTTTCTACTAATAACTGGAATGTGTCCAATTCACACATTCACAAAGTAGGCTAACATTTCCCCATTTCAGTCCACTGTTTTATCATGGTGGGGCTGCAGTCCTTGTAATACTTTCAAATGAACAACATCAAAACTAGCCTACAAAATGTTACAGTTCTACAGGAGATGGTCTGTTTATTAACAATAAGACAATCAAACATTCAAACTCTCTGATAGAACTTGCCTTTTATTGATTGTCATCTTACTGCAGTTACTGGAAATTAAAAAGGATGTAAAATTGCTCACAGAAACAATTTTTCCTTAAGGGTATCTCTCTCTACTTCTGCAGTGTTTCAGGAACAGTGTGATATTGATCAGAGTAGATATAGATTTGCCATTACCCTTCTGAATGTGAAATGGATACAAAAGGCCTGAAAGTCAAAGGGTAATGAGAACCTATTTCTACCTGGATAGAAGTTAATCAGATGGCTTCTTCTTGGATGTCACTATTGTTTCATCAATTCAATTCAAGAAAATAGTTGAGCAATCAGAAAGAGCCCAATAATGTGCAATGTACAGGGGATACAAAAATAAGTTTTATTATGCATGCTTTTATTAAGAGCTTTTCAATTTTATAGGAAAAATGAGACTGTAAAAATATTTAATATGATAAATGCTTAGTTAGAGAGACAGATCAGGCAAAATTGGGCACAAAGACAGGAAAAACAATTAACTTGGGGACACATTATGAGTTCATAACATAAGTGAAACATTGCTTCACAATGAAATTATTAGGTCCATTAGTAATTAAACCTAATGAAAGTGTTAGTCGCTCAGTCGTGTCCGACACTTTGCAGCCCCATGGACTGTAGCTCATCAGATTCCTTTGTCCTTGGGATTCTCAAGGCAAGAACCCCTTCTCTAGGGGATCTTACCAATGCAAGATTGAACCCAGGTCTCCCACAATGCAAGCAGATTCTTTACCATCTAAGCCCCCAGGGAAACTCCTATTAGATAGAGCTAAAGCCTGACTCTCTGTCTGTTGAATTTTCCCTAATATAAATCATATTGCATTGAGACTCAATCTATTTTGAGTCAGAGACAATGAAAAGGTGATAAATAAAAATTATGTAGCTTGAAATTTTAATAAATAGCTCAAAAGTTGACAAATTCAAGAGATGAGCAAGACATTCTCTATTAATTTTGCCACTAAAATGAAATAAAATCATAGAGTTTAATTTAAAAGAAGTGGATATCACTGTACATGGACACAACTCAAATTTTACTGACCACAGTTGTATTATTAATATTAAACTGTCAAAATGATGATAAAATGCTAAGCACATCAAGATTTAATTTGCACAAAGTTTCAGGGTATGGCACATTAATTACTTTCTGCTAATATGCTGAAGTTGATGGGTATATTTTAATCCTGTCCAGAGTGGTGGATGAGTTCTTAAGTTATCTATGTATATAATTTAGAGTCCTATAGATCTATCTTTGTAATTTTTCTGATACTATATCTTCTTTCATTTGAAGTAAGGCCCTGTTGTGTCAGCATGAGATATAATTGAAAACTTTCTACTTTAGAATTTAGCTTGATAAAGTAACCTCCTGAACCCACAGAACTTGGTCTTATTTCTGGGAATAGCCTTCCTTCACTTTCTAACTCTTATCAAAATATTAAAGTAAAAAATCCTTCTTATAATAAAGGCAGTTTCTTGGGATCAATACAATCCTGGAAGTCATGGATGATAGAATTGCACTCATTTGCAAGATTCTGAGATGTTATCCTAGGACCATGTTTATTTTAACGGAGTGTGTTTTTCCGGAAATCCTATTTGAATATGAACATTTCAACTTCACCCTCTCTTGTATCTTGCTTCTGGTTTGGAGGTATGGCTATGATCACATTTCTCTCTGTTATTGCCTGGATCTCTCTAAATTCTGAGTGTCAGGACTTTTTAACACAGGATACATTTGACATATGCTATAGTTGTATAGTCTCCTAATCTATTTTTTCTATCTGAGCACCTATCCAAGCAGCTTATTCAGATTCCATACTCATTCATCTTATGAAAATTTAACACACAGAGTTTATTCCTCTAACATCCAGCAGGTTTTATTTTCTTGGGATCGAAAAGCACTGCACACAGTGACTGCAGGCATGAAATGAAAAGATACTTTTTCCTTGGAAGAAAAGATCTGAAGCAAGATCTGAAGCTGTAAAGAGGAATATTGCATAGGAACCTGGAATGTCAGGTCCTTGAATCAAGGCAAATTGGAAGTGGTAAAACAAAGAGATGGCAAGGGTGAACATCGACATTCTAGGAATCAGTGAACTAAAATGGACTGGAATGGGGGAATTTAACTCAGATGATCATTATATCTACTACTGTGGGCAGAAATCCCTCAGAAGAAATGGAGGAGCCATCATGGTCAACAAAAGAGTCTGAAATACAGTACTTGAATGCCATCTCAAAAACAACAGAATGATCTCTGTTCATTTCCAAGGCAAACCATTCAGTATCACAGTAATCCAAGTCTATGCCCCAACAAGTAATGCTGAAGAAGCTGAAGTTGAATGGTTTTATGAAGACCTACAAGACCTTTTAGAACTAACACCCAAAAAAGATGTCCTTTTCATTATAGGCGACTGAAATGCTAAAGTAGGAAATTAAGAAACACCTGGAGTAACAGACAAATTGGGCCTTGGAATGCGGAATGAAGCAGGACAAAGATAGAGTTTTGCCAAGAAAATGCACTGGTCATAGCAAACATCCTCTTCCAACAACACAAGAGAAGACTCTACACATGGACATCATCAGATGGTCAACACCAAAATCAGATTGATTATATTCTTTGCAGCCAAAGATGGAGAAGCTCTATCTATACAGTCGATGAAAACAAGACCAGGAGCTGACTGTTGCTCAGATCACGAACCCCTTATTACCAAATTCAGACATAAACTGAAGAAAGTAGGGAAAACCGCTAGATCTTTCAGGTATGACCTCAATCAAATTCCTTATGATTATACAGTAGAAGTGAGAAATAGATTTAAGGGCCTAGATCTGATAAATAGAGTGCCTGATGAACTATGGAATGAGGTTCGTGACATTGTACGGGAGACAGGGATCAAGACCATCCCCATGGAAAAGGAATGCAAAAAAGCAAAATGGCTGCCTGGAGAGGCCTTACAAATAGCTGTGAAAAGAAAAGATGAGAAAATCAAAGGAGAAAAGGAAAGATATAATCATCTGAGTGCAGAGTTTCAAAGAATAGCAAGAAGAGATAAGAAAGCCTTCTTCAGCAATCAAGGCAAAAAAATAGAGGAAAAGAACAGAATGGGAAAGACTAGAGATCTCTTCAAAAAAATTAGAGATATCAAGGGAACATTTCATTCAAAGATGGGCTCGATAAAGGACAGAAATGGTATAGACCTAACAGAAGCAGAAGATATTAAGAAGAGGTGGCAAGAATACACAGAGGAAATGTACAAGAAAGATCTTCACGACCCAGATAATCATGAAGATGTGATCACTAATCTTGAGTCAGACATCCTGGAATGTGAAGTCAAGTGGACCTTAGAAAGTATCACTACAAACAAAGCTAGTGGAGGTGATGGAATTCCAGTGGGGCTATTTCAAATCCTGAAAGATGATGCTGTGAAAGTGCTACACTCAATATGCCAGCAAATTTGGAAAACTCAGCAGTGGCCACAGAACTGGAAAAGGTCAGTGCTCATTCCAATCCCAAAGAAAGGCAATGCCAAAGAATGCACAAACTACCTCACAATTGCACTTATCTCACATGCTAGTAAAGTAATGCTCAAAATTCTCCAAGCCAGGCTTCAGCAGTACGTGAACCATTAACTCCATGATGTTCAAGCTGGTTTTAGAAAAGGCAGAGGAACCAGACATCAAATTGCCAACATCTGCTGGATCATGGAAAAAGCAAGAGAGTTCCAGAAAAACATCTAATTCTGCTTTATTGACTATGCCAAAGCCTTTGACTGTGTGGATCACAAGAAACTGTGGAAAATTCTGAAAGAGATGGGAATATCAGACGACCTGACCTGCCTCTTGAGAAATCTGTATGCAGGTCAGGAAGCAACAGTTAGAACTGAACATGAAACAACAGACTGGTTTCAAATAGGAAAAGGAGTACATCAAGGCTGTATATTGTCACCCTGCTTATTTAACTTATATGCAGAGTACATCATGAGAAACGCTGGACTGGAAAAAACACCAGCTGGAATCAAAATTGCCGGGAGAAATATCAATAACATCAAATATTCAGATGACACTACCCTTATGGCAGAAAGTGAAGAGGAGCTAAAAAGCCTCTTGATGAAAGTGAAAGAGGAGAGTGAAAAAGTTGGCTTAAAGCTCAACATTCAGAAAATGAAGATCATGGCATCTGGTTCCATCACTTCATGGGAATAGATGGGGAAACCGTGGAAACAGTGTCAGACTTTATTTTGGGGGGCTCCAAAATCACTGCAGATGGTGACTGCCAAAATCACTGCAGATGGTGACTGCACCCATGAAATTAGAAGATGCTTGCTCCTTGGGAGAAAAGTTATGACCGACCTAGATAGCATATTCAGAAGCAGAGACATTACTTTGCCGACTAAGGTCCGTCTAGTCAAGGCTATGGTTTTTCCTGTGATCATGTATGGATGTGAGAGTTGGACTGTGAAGAAGGCAGAGCACCAACTAATTGATGCTTTTGAACTGTGGTGTTGGAGAAGACTCTTGAGAATCCCTTGGACTGCAAAGAGATTCAACCAGTCCATCCTGAAGGAGATCAGCCCTGGGATTTCTTTGGAAGGAATGATGCTAAAGCTGAAACTCCAGTACTTTGACCACCTCATGAGAAGAGTTGACTCATTGGAAAAGTCTCTGATGCTGGGAGTGATTGGGGGCAGGTGAAGAAGGGGATGACCAAGAATGAGATGACTGGATGGCATCATGGACTCGATGGACATGAATTCGAGTGAACTCTGAGTTACAGTGATGGGCAGGAAGGCCTGGCGTGCTGCGACTCATGGGGTCGCAAAGAGTTGGACACGACTGAGTGACTGAAATTAACTGAACTGAACAGGAAGAAAAACTATGACAAACCTAACCAGCATATTAAAAAGCAGACACATGACTGCCAACAAAGGTCCATATAGTCAGAGCAATGTTTTTCCCAATAGTTATGTACAGATGTGAGAGTTGGACTGTAAACAAGGCTGAGCACTGAAGAATGGATGCTGTCAAACTGTGGTGCTGGAGAAGACTCTTCAGAGTCCCTTGGACAGCAAGGAGACCAGTCAGACCTAAAGGAAATCAACCCTGAATATTCACTGGAAGGATTAATGTGAGCTGAAGCCCCAGTACTTTGGCCTCCTGATATGAAGAGCTCAGATTGGAAAAGACCTTGTTGCTGGAAAAGATTGAGGCCAGGGAGAGAAGTGTCAACAGAGAATGAGATGGTTGGATGGCATCACTGATTCAATAGACATGAGTTTGAGCAAATTGTGAGTTGGTGATGAACAGGGAAGCCTGGTGTGCTGGAATCCATGAGGTTTGCAGAGTCAGACACAACTTAGTGACTGAACAAATTTTTTTTTCAGGGCTTGTATTCATTGTCAAATATATCATTCTTGGGTTCTGAAAGAAACTGGGAAATTTATTTAAAGATACACAATTGCTAATTACATTTATTGATTCTTATTTTATACAAGTGCACACATTGTAGTTAAATGTTAAATCGGTAGTTAAATGTTTCTACCAATGTTTACACAAATGTTCAAAAAGTAATCAAAAGTTTTGTCATTTGAACTGTATTAGACATTACATAATTGCAAGTAAACCTTTATTGCATTTAGTCATTCAGACATTGAGGTTTCACTTACAGCAAATAGAAGTCATTTTCTCAACTCATATTGCACTTGTATAATATCTACATCATTTAATATGTGGACTTCTCTAAACAATTGTTCTGTATATGATCAGGAAAGAGTACCTTAAGGATCTTCACCTATTATATCAAAGCTGAGCAAGTTGACAAATAATGATTGATGAGGTTGGATTTCTTTTGATTCCTATTTCTTTACAGTCTTTGATATGGAGCCAAGTTATAGATCATCTTATAAAAGAGGGACAAGCATCTGCCATCCAAGATGCTAATGAAATTTTTTTAAAATTCTAATGTCAGTGAAGTACATAGTACAGAGAGATTGGTATATATTTGACATTACATAAACAAAGCATTAGATATTGGGTTAATTTACACTTTACTTTCAATTAGCCATATACTCAACGTTTTCCAAGTGAGAAAAATATCACCATTTTTTTTTTAACTTCTATTTGGCACATTCATTTAGACTTTCATAAAGGTTTAAAGTATAAGAAAAGCCCTTTGATAGCATTAGGGATGATGAGAAATATATTGAAGTAAATTCACATAGTATATTCAGTGTCACATTGTTAGTGTCACATTGTTAGATCAAAGAAGATAGAGGCGAGAGACTAATTATCAGTCTAATACATGTAATTAGACCACAGTCAACTGGGTCACTGTGTCTTGGAATGTGAGAAACATTTTACTATTGTTTCCACTTTTCATTGCCTTACCTTTAAAAAGATTAAACTCTTCTGCCTTATTGTAGTCAATAGTCATGGTGTATTGGCCATATGACCTGCTCATAGACTTAAATATGTGTAGAAATGAAATACAATACTTTTGCATAGAAGCTTAAGAGCCAGGTGTAGTTTCCATATTTCCCTTCTCCTTCTGGATAAGAAGAGCTGTGCTCTAGTTAGGAATGTTACTTCAGCCTAAAACAGAGTTATAGATAATCTACAATTTGAGCATATCATGAGTGAGAAATACATCTTTGCTGTAGTAAGTCATTGAGAAAGTTAGGGTTGCTATTGTGGCACAATCTAGTAAAAGTTGAAAATACTTTTGCATAGAAGCTTAAGAGCCAGGTGTAGTTTCCATATTTCCCTTCTCCTTCTGGATAAGAAGAGCTGTGCTCTAGTTAGGAATGTTACTTCAGCCTAAAACAGAGTTATAGATAATCTACAATTTGAGCATATCATGAGTGAGAAATACATCTTTGCTGTAGTAAGTCATTGAGAAAGTTAGGGTTGCTATTGTGGCACAATCTAGTAAAAGTTGACTAGATCAATACCCAACTAGGACTTTTAGCTGTATGTCTTTTTCTACTCTGTGAGGGAGAGTTATAAACCAACTAACTCAACTTTTTCCTGGTTCTTTTGCCTTGAATTAATAAATATACTCAGAGCTTTTCTTAGCACATCTGTCTAAAGCCACAATGATACATTATTATTAAATAGTCATTTTTATTTCAAAGTATTTTCAATAATTTTAAAAATTACATTCATATTTGTCTTTGTAGTTATCATTTTCAGTGCTCTGCTTTCCATTGTATAAATCCATGTTTGTATTCTTTTTCCTTTTATGTCTCCCTTTAATATCCTTATTTTTGATGTCTTGCAAATGAGGTGTGGTGTTTTTTTTTTTTTTTTTTGTATGTCTCAAAGCATCTTTACTTCACCTTCATTTTTGGAAAATGTTTTTCCTGGGTATAGAATTTTAGATTAGACTTGGTTATCTTCTTCCTTGAATTATCTTCAAAGTGAAAGCAACTATCCTCTTTGTTTTTATTTGCCAGTATTTAATTTGCATTTTTCCATCTGTTTTAAAGATTTGTCTCTTTAAGAGTAAATTATGATATGCCAAGGTATAAGTTCCTTCATCTTTCTTGAGCTTTAGGTTAATTTAGATTTTGCATTTGTGGTTTAGGACTTTCACCAAATTGGAAAAATAAAATGCACTTTTATTTTTTAAATGTTTTTCTCCCCTGTCCTCTACGGACTTTAACTGCATATTTAAAATCTGCTAGAAGTTGTTTTTTGGCTCTCTGAAGTTGTGTTTACTTTTTTCAGTGTTTTAACTTGGATATTTTCTATTTTAGTAGCTTTTTGTTGAATGTCAGATATTCAACTTATGTATTTTATTTTATTGAGTTCTAAATATTTTTGATTTCTTGTAAACGTTCTTAAGACTTGTTTTACAATATTCTTAATTATTGGGAAGCATTTTGCTCTTCTTTGCCTTGCTCTTAAATTATGTAAGGTAGAAACAGATCCATGTGTTGCCTAAGGCTATTTTTCCCTATTAATGAAGCAAAATTCTTCTAATTATTCTACCCATTGCCTCATCAGTTATGAGATTTCCTTTTATGACTGATGAGAACTATTCACATTTCTATATCAACTTGAGATAACCCTTTCAGGTGACTCTCTCCCTTCCTCTGGTTAGTTTCTTGACATGTTCACATTGGCAAATATTTTACTTAACACTGGAAGAGGGGCCTTATGTAGATTTCCAGAGTATTATCCATGTGCAGTCCCTCTTGTCTGTTAATCCTCTCCACTTTCTCTTGTCACTTTTACCTATCTGAAGTGTCAGCATCATCTCATTAACTCAAGTTATTGCCAAACTTAACTTATCTCCACAGTGATAGAGGTCATTGTGCTATGGTCTAAGTAATTCTATCAGGTAGGTAAGGTGGAAAATCACAGGTTCATTTCATTTATTTCACACCTCACAGGGATCATTATAGTTCATAAGATGATGTTCAATATCTTAAAAAAAATTGGCTTGTATATTTTGTATATGTTTTTACTTCTTTCATACAAAAAGGTTCTTTCCATCTTAGTTGGTCCATGATGTCCTGAAGGGAAAAAAAAATTCCCATTACAATAGATTTTATTGAAAAAATGGCCATCCCTCTAAGGTATTTCTTATATACATTACTGTTTTCTTAACACATGTGAATAAATTAGTCTTCTTTTTTCTCTAGAGTGATGTTTTTGCAGTTTTGTTCATTATAATTTTGGAAAACTGACATAATTTATACAATTCCATATAGTCACTATATATTAAACATAATCTCATCATCTCAATTTATTTTGCCTTTCTACCTGTTTCCTTATAAACATCACATATGAAATGAGAATTCTTCCAAAGACACCAAACAAATATTCAAGTCATTCTTTGCCACAACATTTTTATTTTCAGTGAAGCAATCATTTCTACATCAGGGAAAATTCAATAAAGTCAACTCTTGCTATTGTAAATTGAAACTTGTTACCCAGTGACATTCAGACAATGGCTTTAGTTTTGCCCTTTAGAGTTACATAAAAAATAGCTATTTTTCCTTTTCTAGGTAACAGCCACTGTACAATATGAAGACAGGTACATGCATTCCTCACACTCTCTCATTTGCTTTAATGGGTCTTTCTGAAAATTTTTTTTCTAAATGCCTCCTTATCTTGTTTACTTTTCATTGTTTTCAAGCTTTTCAGTAGTCCTCTGTAATATGGTTTTCAGAAGTGAACAAGGTAAAAGGAATGTAGTTTGAACAACAGTTTCTTTCTGTGATTGATGCTCTAAAGGTCCATTATTTGTACACAAGGATTGTGTTACATTTTGAAACTATTGCATTACTTTACAGAGAGAAACTCATATTTGCCCTCTGCAGAACTGAAATTATGATTATTTCCAACTAATTCTTTTTTAAGACTTTTTAAATTTTTTAATTGGAGGATAATTTCTTTACAATGTTGTATTGGTTTCGACCATACATCAGCAGGAATCAGCCATAGGCATACATATGACCCCTCTTCTTGAATCTCCCTTCTACTCCAACCCTATCCCACTCCTCTAAGTTGTAATAGAGCACCAGGCTTTTGATGTAGATCATGTTTAAAGTCTTTATTAAATTTTTTATAATATTGTTTCTGTTTTGTGTTCAGGTTTTTTGGTCACAATGCATGTGGGATCCTTGCTCCCTGACCAAGGATCGAACCCACATCCTCGGCATTGAAAGGCAAAGTCTTAATCACTGGGCCACTAGGAAAGCCCATAAGTAATTATTAAAGATAAAACTGATATTTTTATTTTGACATGTCATCAACAATCAATGACTTAGAAATTGTATAAGATATCAAATTTACATTAAAAAAATTAGCATTGTCACACTAAAAAACTGTGTTTCAACTCCCTGAGTAGGAGATAATCTGTAACAATTATCAGCTAATATATGTTTAAATTTTTGTACTTAAATTTACCTAATATATCATTAACTGTAAGTTAATAATTATTTTTAAACATCTGAGAAGTTGTCATAAGAACTATAACCTTCTCTAAGATATGAACCCCATCTCATTTATTTTTGTTTATCCTTGAGTATCTTATACTACACTTGTAACAAAACATGCATGCAATTCCTAATTGTTAAAAGAGCAGAAAAACTTTAGCTTTCCCAAAGAAAATGTGGGCATATTACAGGGTAGCAGTCATTGATTCGTATAACAAAGGTTTTGTAAAATTCAATACTACACCAAAGAAATCTGCTTTGATATATGGCAAAACCAATACAATATTGTGAAGCAATTAACCTCCAATTAAAATAAATAAATTTATATTTACCTGAACTACCCAAGCAGACAGGTGGTGGCAAGTTGTCAGTGCATATATTGTATAATAATGTACTGGAGTAAATTCTTGGATTCAGCAGAAATTTTATTCAGACAAACTTTAGAGTTTCTTCAGATCCTGTGACTCAATTATACTAATTTTCTGAGTTAAATGTATAGTACAAGACCTTAGTTCTTTTATAAATCAATAATTTTGGCTGTATTTCTCTGATGATTATGTACATTCATCATGATTTAAATATATAAATTTCCCCGTAAAGTTGATATTGCAACATCCTGTTGATTTTAGTATTGTTCTTACCTAGAAAACAGGGACACAAAATGTATTGCTGGATGTAGTTGACAAGACAAAAAATTTATCTCTTCACAACCTTTCCCATTACTAAGTTAGCATTATTTATTTTCATCAATAAATCTAATTAATATTCCACCTCATTATCTACCTTGAGAACTATTATTGAAAAATCAACACTAGTTCACAAATATTGTTCAAAAACTCTAAAATATAGATCATGGTACCCTGAAAAGCAATTTGAGATTAATGTCACATTAGTACTTAGACCATAGTAAAGAAAATGGAAAAATATGAAGTATATCATTTTTTCATTCAGAGAGATGTTTTATGAATCAAATCAGTTGCTCTTAACAGGTTGATGTAAAATATTGAATTAGATAAGGACCCTGAATCTTATATAGGTTGAAGATAAATATATAATTAGTGTATATATGTATATATGTATATATATATATATGCTGCTAAGTCACTTCAGTCACATCCAACTGTGTGTGATCCTATAGATGGCAGCCCACCAGGCTCCCCTGTCCCTGGGATTCTCCATGCAAGAACACTGGAGTGGGTTGCCATTTTCTTCTCCAATGCATGAAAGTGAAAACTGAAAGTGAAGTCGCTCAGTCGTGTCCGACTCTTTGCGACCCCATGGACTGCAGCATACCAGGCTCCTCCGTCCATGGGATTTTCCAGGCAAGAGTACTGGAGTGGGGTGCCATCAAAGAATGTATATATATATATATATATCAGGGAATCCCTCATTAATAGTTAATGAGGGATTCCCTGGTGGCTCAGATGGTAAAGCGTCTGCCCACAATGCAGGAGACCTGGATTCGATCCCTGGGTTGGGAAGATCCCATGGAGAAGGAAATGGCAACCCACTCCAGTATTCTGGCCTAGAAAATCCCATGGATGTAGGAGTCTGGTGGGCTATAGTCCATGGGGTTGCAAAGAGTTGGACATGACTGAGCAATCTCACAGATAT
Organism: Madoqua kirkii; assembly: GCA_006408675.1. Lineage (NCBI taxonomy): Eukaryota > Metazoa > Chordata > Mammalia > Artiodactyla > Bovidae > Madoqua > Madoqua kirkii. The sequence goes on from SJYC01035062.1 coordinate 17,508, forward strand.
ATATTAATTTTAGACATGTCTTTTGATTCTCAATCTAGAAGGCTTTTTCATATTCAGCTTTTCATGACACAAGTGCAGAAAAGAAAATATTGACACAGCCAAATCTTAAGAGTATGGTCCCTGGACTGGCAACATCAGTATTTCTGTTAGAAATATAAATTCTTAGGCCCCAGACCACACCTTCTGAATCAGAAACTCTGTACTGAGCTCAGACATTTGTATTTCAACAGGTTTTGCTGATGATTCTAATGCAACTTGAAACTTGTTAACTACTGCCACTGTTTATGTGATATGGTTTTTATATCTCATGATCTTTTCCTATGGAAAGAGGTGGTAAGTAGTTCACTTACATTACTTTGGCTTTGTCTGTATCAAAAGCTATGTAATCCTGAAGGTTTTGATCATTTCTTACTTCCCAGGCTCATCTTCTACTGAGATACCCCAGGCTTTCAGATGTTCTGTCTCACTGTCTTTCCTTCAATTCTGTGAATGCCACATGTACTCAGGGCCTTTATGTGCATGTTTTATTTGCCTTAGGCTTTCCCATTTCTTTCCTAAATATTCTTCTGCTCTCAATTCAAGGATTGTTTCCTTGTGAAAATCTTTCCTAATCCCCAGATTGGATCATATCTCATTGTTATGACTCTCATGCTGCTCTGTACTTGTCACTGATAGCACATATCACAGTTTTTCAAGACATAGTGCTGTGATTATCCGATGAATGTCTTTCTCACTGAAAAGAATGCATGCTGCATATGTAAAAAGTTTATACCTGTTTCACTTACCATGATATCCCCAGTAACAATTTCAGTCCCTGCACATGGAAGCTGACCAATAAATATTGCTGAATAAATGAATAAAATGATACTCACTATGCTCTTTCAACTAACTGAATTGTGGAAAGTGTTCAGAAATTGAAAAACCATAATAATGTAGAACGATTGCATCTGACCTCATGAGGATCAAACCTATAATCTACCTCAATTAGCGCTAACCACTCAGTTAATATCAAATTCAGTTTCCAAAAATGACATGTCTATTGAAGCATGAATGGCCGAGGTTGGATATCTTATTACTTAATTTCAGTAAGTGAACTAATTCATTTAGGGCAAATTTGGCTGCAAGTAAACAGACAACAAACTGCAGCAAATGGCTCATAGAAAAGGAAGCACATTTCCTTAATTAACAAAATCAGAGGCAGTATGGTGCTGTGTTTGGTTAATCAACCAACTTAAGGGTATTGCCATGGACACGTTTTTCTTTTCTTTTAATATTTTTATCAAAAATATTTCCACTGATATTCCTTGTAGTTATGTCCTTTTCCTTTAAAACTGTCTCCTCATTCCTTTATAAGTCATGGGTGTTTTTTTACGGCAATTACAGTTGGACAGTTTCAACAGAGACCTCATAATTTGCAAAAATTAAAATATTTGCGTTCTGACCCATTACAGAGGAAGTTTGTCAACCTTGACTTAAATTATGGGAAAAAAAAATTAAAGGACCTAGTTTCCGATTACCATATACACTCCATCTGCCAGCATTGGCACATTTGCAAATGAGTACAGAGCTGATTTGTGCATCTTTGCAATTAAATGGCAAGCCCTAAGGCAGTTTGGCTTGGCATGCTGCAATTCATGGGGTCACAAAAAGTCAGACAGAACTGAGCAACTGAACTGAAATGAACTGAAGGCAGTTTTAACTTATTTTGGGTGGGCTCCACAGTGGATGATCTATCCTCATAAGAGAGAGAAAAGAAAAGGAGAATGAGAAGGAAGTAAAACTTTTATCTCAACATACCTTGTAGCAAAAGCCACTTCTTTCCCTCTAGTACAGTGATATGATTACATGTCCATGAGAACAACATTTTGTCCATGATTCATGCCTAAGTTTCTGCTTGAATGATTAAATGCAAAGAAGGAAGGAGGAAAGAATAGCACTCAGATACTTCTTAAAAAGTTAGAGAGAATGGCTATATCTGACTATATGTCTATATTAAGTGTTTATACTTCTCCTAAAATTTATTACCAGTGGATCAGGCCTCGGTGAAAAGCTGAAGTGCCAGAAAATTAAGCAGTTTTTTAAGATAGCAATTATGAAAAGTCATATTTTTGTTTTCATGTATCATCACAATATTAAACTGCTATTTTTCCCAGCAAATAATAAGCATTCTGTTATCAGAAATATTGGAAAAACTAAACATGGATAGAATATATGATTATTTAGTGTAGTTAGCTACTGTATAATCCTCCTTAAACTGAAATTTGCACAATAATTGCAAAACAGAGCTAATTATCTGGATGTCTGGTCTACCACATGGCAGGACACATAAATATTTAGATGATTTGATATCTAAATATTTCTTTTGGATTTTTAACTTTGATCTATAAAATCAAAACTATTTGTATAAAATATCTACAGAATTCTAACACTACATCAAAAATTTATTATCTTTATTTTTCTAATTTCAATGTCTCCTCAACATAAACAGTGAAAAAGCTGAAGCTAAAATCACAAAGATAGTGAGATTTGTCATTCAGTTCAGTTCAGTTTAGTTGATAAGTCATGTCTGACTCTTTGTGACTCCGTGGACTGCAGTACGCCAGGACTCCTTGTCATCACTAAATCCAAGAGTCTACCCAAACTCATGTCCATTGAGTTGGTGATGCCATCCAACCATCTCATTTTCTGCCATACCCTTCTCCACCTGCCCTCAATCTTTCCCAGCATCAGGGTCTTTTCAACTGAGTCAGCTCTTCGCATCAGGTGGCCAAAGTATTGGAGTTTTAGCTTCAATATCAGTCCTTCCAGTCCAACATCACATTTCAAAAGCATCAATTCTTTGGCACTCAGCTTTCTTTATAGTCCAACTCCCACATCCATACATGACTACTGGAAAAATCATACCTTCACTAGACAGACCTTTGTTTGCAAAGTAATGCCTCTACTTTTCAATGTGCTGTCTAGGTTGGTCATAACTTTCCTGCCGAGGTGTAAGTGTCTTATAATTTCATGGCTGTAGTCACCATCTACAGTGATTTTGGAGTCCCCCAAAATAATGTTAGCCACTGTTTCTACTGTTTCTCCATCTATTTGCCATGAAGTGATGGGACCAGATACCATGATCTTAGTTTTCTGAATGAGCTGTAAGCCAACTTTTTCATTCTCCTCTTTCACTTTCATCAAGAGGCTCTTTAGTTCTTCACTTTCTGCCATAAGGGCAGTATCATCTGCATATCTGAGGTTACTGATATTTCTCCTGGCAATCTTGATTCCAGCTTGTGCTTCCTCTAGCTCAGCATTTCTCCTGATGTACTCTGCATATAAGTTAAATAAGCAAGGTGACAGAATACAGCATTGACATATTCTTTTCCCAATTTGGAACCAGTCTGTTGTTCCATGTCCAGTTCTGTCGCTTCTTCACCTGCATATAGATTTCTCAAGAAGTAGATCAAGTGGTCTGGTATCCCCATCTCTTACAGAATTTTTCAAGTTTATTGTGATCCAGACAGTCAAAGGATTTGGCATAGTCAATAAAGCAGAAATAAATGTTTTTCTGGAACTCTCTTGGTTTTTCCATGATCCAGCAGATGCTGGCAATTTGACCTCTGGTTCCTCTGCCTTTCTAAAACCAGCTTGAACATCTGGAAGTTCGTGGTTCACATATTGCTGAAGCCTGGATTGGAGATTTTTGAGTATTACTTTGCTAACATGTGAGATGAGTACAGTTGCGCAGTAGTTTGAGCATTCTTTGGCATTGCTTTTCTTTCCTATCGGAATAAAAATTGACATTTTCCAGTCCTGTGGCCATTGCTGAGTTTTCCAAATTTGCTGGCATATTGAGTGCAGCACAATACTTTCACAATATTACCTTTTAGTATTTGAAAGAGCTCAACTGGAAATCCATCACCTCCACTAACTTTTCTTGTAGTGATGCTTCCTAAGGCCCACTTGACTTCACATTCTAGGATGCCTGGATCTAGGTGATTGATCACACCATCGTAACTACGTGGTTCAAGAACATCTTTTTTGTACAGTTCTTCTGTGTTTTCTTGCCACCTCTTCTTAATATCTTCTGTTTCTGTTAGGTCCATATCATTTCTGTCCTTTATTGAGCCCATCTTTGCATGAAATGTTTCCTTTGTATCTCTAATTTTCTTGAAGAGATCTCTAGTCTTTCCCATTCTATTATTTTCCTCTATTTCTTTGCACTGATCACTGAGGAAGGCTTTCTTATCTCTCCTTGCTATTCTTTGGAATTCTTCATTCAAATGGGTATATCTTTCCTTTTCTCCTTTGCTTTCACTTCTTTTCTTTTCACAGCTATTTGTAAGACCTCCTCAGACAGCCATTTTGCTTTTTTGCGTTTCTTTTAATAGAGGATTGTCTGGCTCTCTTTCTCCTGTACAGTGTCACAAACCTCCATCCATAGTTCATCAGGCACTCTGTCTATCAGATCTAGTCCCTTAAATCTATTTCTCACTTCTACTGTATAATCATAAGGGATTTGATTTAGGTCATACCTGAATGGTCTAGTGGTTTTCCCCATTTTCTTCCATTTAAGTTTGAATTTGGCAATAAGGAATTCATGATCTGAGCCACAATCATTTCCCGGTCTTGTTTTTGTTGATTGTATAGAGCTTTTACATCTTTGGTTGCAAAGAATATAATCAATCTGATTTTGGTGTTGACCATCTGGTGACGTCCATGTGTAGAGTCTTCTCTTGTGTTGTGGGAAGAGGGTGTTTGCCATGACCAGTGCATTTTCTTGGCAAAACTCTATTAGACTTTGCCCTGCTTCATTCTGTATTACAAGGCCAAATTTGCCTGTTACTCCAGGTATTTCTTGACTTCCTACTTTTGCATGCCAGTCCTCTTTAATGAAAAGGACTTCTTTTTTAGGTGTTAGTTCTAAAAGTTCTTGTAGATCTTCATGAAGTGAAGTGAAGTGAAGTGAAGTTGGTCAGTCGTGTCCTACTCTGTGACTCCATGGACTGCAGCCTACCAAGCTCCTCCATCCCTGAGATTTTCCAGAAAGGAATACTGGAGTGGGTTGCCATTTCCTACTCCAGGAGATCTTCCCGACCCAGGGATCAAACCTGGGTCTCCCGTTTTGTAGGTCTTCATAGAATCGTTTAACTCCAGCTTCTTCAGCGTTACTGGTTGGGGCATAGACTTGGATTACCATGATGTTGAATTTTTTGCCTTGGAAATAAACAGAGATCATTCTGTCTTTTTTGAGATTGCATTCAAGTACTACATTTTTAGCTCTTTCGTTGACAATGATGGATACTCCATTTCTTGTAAGGGATTCTTGGCTATGGTAGTAGATATAACAGATATTTATATTCACACATTCTAGTCTATTTCAGTTTACTAATTCCTAGAATGTCGACATTCACTCTTGCCATCTGCTGTTTGAGCACTTCCAATTTGCCTTGATTCATAGATCTAACCTTGATTCCAGGTTCATATGCAATATTGCTACTTATAGCATTGGACTTTGCTTCTATCTCCAGTCACATCCACACCTAGATGTTGTTTTTGCTTTGGTTCCATCCCTTCATTCTTCCTGGAATTATTTCTCCACTTATCTCCAGTAGCAATTTGGGCACCTACCAACCTGGGTAGTTCATCTTTCAGTGACCAATATTTTTGCCTTTCCATACTGTTCATGGGGTTCTCAAGGCAAGAATACTGAAGTGGTTTGCCATTTGACCACATTTCATCAGAACTCTCCACCATAACCTGTCTGTTTTGGATGTCCCTACATGGCATGGCTTAGTTTCATTGAGTTAAACAAGGCTGTGGTCCATGTGATCAGATTGGCTAGTTTTCTATGATTGTAGTTTCAGTCTGTCTGCCCTCTGATGCGCTCTCTCAGTACTTACCATCTTACTGAGGCTTCTCTTATTTGGATGTGGAGTATCTCTTCACACTGCTCCAGCAAAGTGCAGCCATTGTTCTTTACCTTGAACATGGGGTAGCTCCTCACAGCCAAAGCTCTTGACCTTGGGTATGGGGTATCTTTTATGGCCACTGCTCCTGACCTTGGACGTGGACTATTGAGAGTTCAGTAAAAAATATAATTGTACCATATGTACTCTTTTCACTATTTATGTTCAGTTGCTTATGAGTACATCACTTATAACTTGTTAAGCTTAAAATCTGACATATAAATAGATAGCTATTACTATCTGAAGCATGGTAATGAGCCCTTTTAAACTACTTAATAAGAGATTTCTTATCCATAACTTGGTTTGTTTATTCAACAAACTTTAATTTATACCTATATCTTAACCATGTTTTAACAGTCATTCAGAAATACCCGTTTCTGCCATAAATGTCTTTCAAGAGTTCATCACTCATATTTACACCTATACATCAAATGATATTCTGTTAATATCTCACAGAATACGAACCTCAATGTGCTTTTAACAAAACTGATCATTTCCTTCTATATTCTTCTAGTTCTCCTGTCTTCTCAAGTGGGATGGATGGAATACCAGTCACATATGCCAGGCTCCCAGGAGACCTTTCAACTTACCAAAGTCTTTCATTTGATCACCTTATTATCTTTCAATTCTATTTCATATTTTAATCTAACTATCAGTATTTGTTATTTTCCATCATTTCTCATATAAACTCTGAAATAGGTACCTACCTACTTGTGCTCTCTGTTTCCAATCACACTGAGTTTTTCTCTTTCCTACAGTTCAGTTCAGTTCAGTTCAGTCACATGACGTTCAACTGTTTGTGATCCCATGGACTGTAGCATGCCAGGCTTGCCTGTGCATCACTAACTCCCGAACTTACTCAAACTCATGTCCATCGAGTCAGTGATGCCATCCAACCATCTTATCCTCTGTCAGCTCTTCTCTTCCTGCCTTTAATCTTTCCCAGCATGAGGGTCTTTTCCAATGAGTCATTTCTTTGCAGCAGGTGGCCGAAGTATTGGAGTTTCAGCTTCAGCATCAGTCCTTCCAATGAATATTGAGGACTGATTTCCTTCAGGATGGACTGGCTATATCTCCTTGCAGTCCAAGGGACTCTCAAGAGTCTTCTCCAACACCACAGTTCAAATGCATCAATTATTCAGTGCTTAGCTTTCTTTATAGTCCAACTCTCACATGCACCCATGACTACTAGAAAAACCATAGCTTTGACTATATGGATCTTTGTTGGCACAGCAATGTCTCTGTTTTTAATATGCTGTCTAGGTTGGTCATAGCTTTTCTCCCAAGGAGTAAGCGTCTTTTAATTTTATGGCTGCAGTCACCATCTGCAGTGATTATGGAGCACCCCCCCAGACTCTCAAGAGTCTTCTCCAACACCACAGTTCAAATGCATCAATTATTCAGTGCTTAGCTTTCTTTATAGTCCAACTCTCACATGCACCCATGACTACTAGAAAAACCATAGCTTTGACTATATGGATCTTTGTTGGCACAGCAATGTCTCTGTTTTTAATATGCTGTCTAGGTTGGTCATAGCTTTTCTCCCAAGGAGTAAGCGTCTTTTAATTTTATGGCTGCAGTCACCATCTGCAGTGATTATGGAGCACCCCCTCCAACCCCCCCAACCCCCACCAATAAAGTCTCTTACTGTTTCTATTGTTTCCCCATGATGAACTCACTCCTTTCTCAATTTGGAACCAGTCTGTTGTTCCATGCACGGTTCTAACTGTTGCTTCTTGACCTGCATACAGATTTCTCAGGAGACAGGTCAGGTGGTCTGGCATTCCCATCCCTTCAAGAATTTCCACAGTTTGTTGTGATCCACAAAGTCAAAGGCTTTGGCATAGTCAATAAAGCAGAAGTAGATTTTTTTTGAAACTCTCTTGCTTTTTTGATGATCCAACAGATGTTGGCAATTTGATCTGTGGTTCCTCTGTCTTTTTTAAATCCAGCTTGAACATCTGAATGTTCATGGTTCATGTGTTGTTGAAGTCTGGCTTGGAGGGTTTTGAGCAGTACTTTGCTTGCATGTAAGATAAGTGCAATTGTGTTGTAGTTTGAACATTCTTTGGCATTGCGTTTCTTTAGGATTGGAATGAAAATGGACCTTTCCCAATTCTGTGGCCACTGCTAAAATTTCCAAATTTAGTATATTGAGTGCAGTACTTCCATACCATCATTTTATTTTTAGGATTTGAAATAGCTCAACTAGAATTCTATCACTTCCACTAGCTTTGTTCACAGTGTTGCTTTCTAAGGCCCACTTGACTTCACATTCCAGAATGACTGGCTCTAGGTGAGTGATCACATGATCGTGGTATGTGGCTGATGAAGATATCGCCTGACAGTTATTAGAGGCTCTCAAGGCTCATTTAATCTTCTTATTCCCTCACAAGATAAACCACTGATATTAAGCCCCTTATGCCTGTCTTCTAGACCTTCCCTCTCCATTCCTTATTGGCCTTACATTGCAGTTTTCCCAAACTATCATAGTTCTTGGTGTAGTTCATGTGCTCCCACCTACCTGTACCTTTGCTCAGATTCTGTCTTCTTTGTCCTCCTTTCTCAGTTTTCTCCTTTCATAGTTGCTTCCTGAACATTTGTATTTTTCATTAGGAGCCAGTTGAAATACCATCTCCTCTGATAACCATTTCCTGATCGTCTTAGCAAGAATTCTCCTCTAGATGAAACCACTCACTGAAACTTTTATTTTCTGGATTATTTGTGGCCATTTTAGTATCCCCAGGACTTCCACTTTTAGGTGCTCCACTACATTACAGGGCGAATTCAGGAACAGAACTTCCCAGAATCTCCTCTTCATAACTCTGAATTTGAGGGGGTTTTTTGTTTTTTGTTTTTTGTTTTTTTAATAAGAGAAACTCTTTGGAAATTGGGAAGGTAGGAAAGATAAAAAGTATCATTCACTTAGTACAAACTGGAGTCAGGTATGCAGGTCAGACAGTAGATACAGTGGCTTTTTGATGCAAACATCTTCTAAGAACCATACACTTTGCTGCTTCAGATAGTGTTAGTGAGAGTTTCTAGAGATTCCTGAGAATTGTACCTTTGCAGTAAACGTTGGACAATGCCCTGCTTTCCTGCTTTGGGGTTGATATTCAGTGAGTTTTATCCAGTCTCCGTGCAATAGCCTGATTCTACATCAGCTAGTTGGGAAACCAATTTTTCAGGATTTTCTCCTCTGTTGAGTTCTGGGTTGAAGTTGAGACCTCAAGAGAAATTCAGTGAGATTTGTAAGGTGAAAATGAAAGAGCATTCATGGATAGTCTTTACAAGTCAGCATTGGCTTGAGCTCTTTGTCAGCATGTGCTCTAATATGTTCACCATTTCTCTTTCATAGGTAGGAAGCAGCAGCCCAATCTATAGCTTACAGCTTCTTCAGTATTTAATTTTTCAGCATCTCTGACTCCACAAACAGATGCCCTTTTAGCTCTGGGATGAGTATCACTAGCTTCTAGTTCAGGTTGCTGTTATCACAGAAGTAAAGGTTAGAAGCCATGAGAGGCCCTCATGTGTTTCAGCTCACCATCATTGATTACTGTCTGCATCTATGCATTCTGCCGCCGCTGCTGCTGCTGCTGCTAAATCACTTCAGTCGTGTCTGACTCTGTGTGACACCATAGGTGCCAGCCCACCAGGCTCCCCGTCCCTGGGATTCTCCAGGCAAGAACACTGTAGTAGGGTGCCATTTCCTTCTCCAATGCATGAAAGTGAAAAGTGCAAGTAAAGTTATTCAGTGGTGTCCAACTCTTCGTGACCCCATGGACTGCAGCCTACCAGGCTCCTCCATCCATGGGACTTTCCAGGCAAGAGTACTGGAGTGGGGTACCATCACTTTCTCTGTGTATGCATTCTAATTTGTACTTATTCCCTAATATCTCCACAGTCATCCTTTCTTCTTGACTGCTTGCCCTGTTGACCTCAGCCCTGAGTCTGACAGAGATGCAATAGCTGGATATAAACCAGTCAGCCAGTTCCCACAGTGTAAAAGTCCAATCTTATAGTAAAGTTCTTATTCTACATCTCTGCTAGTGATTCTGATTCTCTGATGAAGCCCTGACTGATATATTCCCTGATCTTCAGTGATAATTTCTGTCACCCTAATCCCATCAAGTCTTCCAATAGTCATATATGTTTATGATTCCTATATTAAACATTTTCTGTCTGGAATGCATAGATGACTTCTGTTCCTCCCCCCCCCCCAGTAACCTCAATTAACATATTATATTCATACTTATAGTGGATTCTTAAACACTAATGTGATTAAAATTATGTTCATATGCCATTAAAAGTAATTGACTTATGCAAATATCTTATAGTCATCACTCCATGTTATAAAAATTGGAGATTATGCTTTCTTTTGTGTCACATACATAGAATATAGCAAACAAATGGTTTAAAAATGAAATACTTAATATTAAGCTGATGGCTTATAAAGAATATAAAATAAATCAATCATCAATGGTGAGTAAAGAAAATGAGGGAAAGTAAACACTCTTCTTGCTCAGGAAAGATATCAGAATCTATCTGAGAATATGAAGTCCACAGATTAAAGTGTACATAATGATAACAATGCAATTAATTAATAAATTATACATGAGTACCTATCAGACTGGCTATATAGGAAATTCCAGCATTGAGTTGTAATTAAAAGTAATAAAAATATTATAGAGTATGTAAAGCTAAAGTTATCTCAACCTATAAGTAACTTTAGTTCTACCTATGCTGTGTCAGATTCAGAGAACTGACCTTCTTGCATTTCAAAGATAAATTAAAATCAAGGGACAGAATTTGGTAGATTACAGATAAAAGAAAATCACTTCACATTGCACTAGTGAATAGCACAGAAATTCATTGAAGATCTGTTGGGTTGACACAGGAGATAAACAAATCTTTATTCCAAATTTGTCTTAAATCTAGATGCTTAATTTATTGGGGCCAAAATCCCTCTATATCAGTCAGCCTCATTTCTTCCATCATCTTCCCCACTGCCTCTAATATTCCCATACTGACCATATTTATTCAGAATCTCTCTCATATCATACATGTCAGTCCAAAAATAAATTATTAGAAAGCCACAGAGTAAAGATGGAATAATTTTACTCCTCAGGGTTTCTCTTCTCTCCAAAGAGAATATAAATCAAAACCCCTCAAAAGTAGATATTGTGTCATATCATCACATATATCTCTATTTCTGTCAAAATGCATGAATTGAAAAAGAGTATGTAGGGGAGAAAAATTTGCTACCTTCAGATATATCTGAAATGAAGATTATCCCAAGATGAAAATGATTAAGAACCAAAAACCTCAGGAAGAAACTTTGACCTTCCGCCTGAGTGCCTGAAAATATAGATAGAAGACCTTTCCAAGAAAGATTCTATCACCACATAACTATGGTCTGGACTAGTTGAGTAGACAGGGAGAAACCTAACAAGGTCTGTTAAAATTTCTCTCTGTATCCCATTGTCCCTGCCCAGACCAGCAAATACTTCTTTACCAAATATTTGCTTTTTTATCTGCCTGTCAATTGGCTTCCTCTCTTTTGAAATCTTGGTAGCTCAGAAGGTAAATAATTTGTCTGCAATGCAGGAGACACAGGTTCAATTCCTGAATCTGGAAGATCCCCTGTAGAAGAGAATGGCTACCTACTCCAGTATTCTTGCCTGGAAAATTCCGTGGATAGAAGAGACTGGAAGGCTACAGTCCATGGGGGCTGCAAAGAGTCAAACATGATTAAGCAACTAGTCCTTTCACTTCACCACTACTCCCAACATCCTCTTTTGTCTTTAGCTGAAGATGGGCTTTTTCTTAGCTGAAGATGGTTTTTAAAGTGAGGATTTAGCCATTTTGGCAAATTACTCAATGCTCCTGAGACTCTTTTATGTTATTAAACTTGTGTTTGATTTTCCTCCAATTAATCTGTCTCATGTAAATTTAATCCTTAGACCAGCCAGAAGAAACTAGAAAGGTGGAGGAAAATTTCTCCCTCTCTGATAGGTAGAACAAATATGATTAGAATATATTCTTCTTGGGTAAGTGACATGTATCACTATTACTCGATTATCAATCTATAATCTTGACTGGTTAGGTCAAATGGATGAAGAAGATTAATATTCTTTTGTGGTCTCTAGCTGCTTTATTTGTATATGTATTTTCTTGTTTCCCAAATATTGTAGCGCATACATAAATGTCACTCACATGCAATATTTCCTATCATATGTATTTTAAGTAGTGTGAAAAGGAGAAATACATCTCACACAAAGTTTATTTGTAAACACATAATTATCTGAATGATTCAATGAAAAATTCACTTAGTTAATAAATTTATTAATTTTTTTCAAAACATACAATACTTGACATTTATTTAATTTAATTAATTTATTTTTTAGCCACCCCATGGCTTACATGATCTTAGTTCCCTGATTAGGGATTGAACTTGTGTCCACAGGAATGAAAGTACAGCATCCTAAGCACTGAATTGCCAGGGTATTCCCAATACTTGATCTTTAACATATAGTACTATATAGGATTAATAGCTTGAATAAAGAGTGATTTTTTTAAAAATGTATTTCCTTAAAACATTTTTATTGTAATTATTCCCCTGTTTATAACTATATATCTATCACCAGAACAGTCTGAAAATAAAGTGGAAATTTTCAAATATGTTGTCCATGTATCTTGTATCCTGAAGGCAACACACAGAAATCTATTTTTTTAACTAAGGTATTTGATTCATAATTCATAAAATTTATGTATGGGTATCATTTTGGTGTCTACGTAAAGTCCCAGGAGGCAGATATCATCATTCTATTTGCAGAAAATCTTTATTCCCTAAACTCTAATAATCATGATTTAAAAATACAACATACCTTAAAAGTTAAACATTAAAGTAATCTGGACTGTATTAACTATAATGCATTCAGTAAACTTCATATTTACTTACATGATTTTTCTTCCCAATGTACACATATTTTGAAACCAGTTCTACTGAAAGCATGTGATCAACTTTTGTAATCAACATTCTTATCGTTTTATCTTGGTTGTGGTTATTGTTCTTAAGCCATGAGCAGCATATGATTACTTTGTAGTTTTGCCCTGATACTATAAAATCAATATAAATGTAACTGAATTCTATTATATACCATTTCAACCAAGTGCCTTAGACCTCTGTAACTTACATAAGAGACAATGCCTCAATCATTTATAGCTTAACAATTTAAAGTTTTAAGCATGATTCATTTTAAAGGAAACTTTTTTGGGACTCTTAGCACAAGCTTTATGATTTTGTCAAGTTTTAGCTAATGATCAGCAATGTAATGTTCCATTTATAGATAGTAAGATGGCACCTAGTTCCATGAATCTATCCCACTGTCAACTAAAAAGCTCTTTAAAACAGCCTTTTTCTATTTCTCTTCTTCTTTCTCCTAAACCAAATCTCTTTCTAATTGTATTCTTGGTTGAGTGCCAATATAGTGGATCCTCTTTGTTCTGTACGACGTATTTAATTTCTCCCTACTAAATAGCATTGTACACTACTGCTCATGCCACTATCTCTGATGATATATTCCACTCTCCTCTTCTTAAGGTGTGCATCTCTTCCAATGCTTAGTTCAGAACACATTTGCTGTAAGACTTGCAGCACTGACAGGAACTTGTAGTCATATTTACCTTGGGAAATAGAGAAAAGCAATTTCCCCATTAGTTAAATATACGTATGCACACCTGCTTCTATATTTGGCTACAGTGAGGCATTTAAGAATGTAGTTAATAATGGCAAGCAGCCTGCATGGCTGTTATTTATATGGTTGCTGGCAACTGAGATTTGTCTTTTGACTCAGTTATATTGATTTCCTCTTGGATTGTCTTTTTATGTACAACATTGTAGGGGCGGTTCAAACTGTTTTATAAAATATTATTTTCACTGGCATTTTATTTAAACAATAATATAATCAATTACCTTGTTCTCATCCAAGAAATTGAATGCAATATAATCAAGTCTAGCTGAAACTATAAATATGGAACACATGTGCCTAGCCTGCATATTTTTAAAGATTTTTGGTACCTTCTACTTTTATAAGCAAACAAAAAGAATGAAGATTCAGCAAGTATACATACAAAAAAGGATGACAGTCTGAATGAATATTAAATAGTGTTTAATTTTGCTTAAATTTGAAAGTGTAGAGTTAAAATTAACTAAAGAAGGTAATAAAAGACATTAAATATGGTAAAGGTTGGTATTCTCTATAGTCACTTTTGTCAAACAGTTCTGTTCTCTTTTTGTTTCCTGAAAATACTAAGATAACACTTAGCACAAAGAAGCTTCTCATGTATAATTTTCTTACTTCGTTCCATCTACTTTAACCCATTTCATCCTTAAATTCCAATTGAGTTGTAGCTCTCAGGAGAGGGGAAAATTTCTCCTTCCACCCTGCTTGAGTCTTATGCCTGGGTTAGTAACATAATTTATGCAAGACAGAGCAAAAGGAGAAAAAGAAACAAATTTAATTTGGGCATACAGTGGTCTCATAGAAATAGTGATACTAAAAATTTGGCATTTGTGCACCAGTAGCGAATCAAATCTCAGAGACAGAATTTTGAGTGAAGTAGCAAAGTACCAGTAGTCATGTATGGATGTGAGAGTTGGACGATAAAGAAGCCTGAGCACCAAAGAACTGATGCTTTGCAAACTGCGTGCTGGAGAAGACTCTTGAGAGTCCCTTGGACAGCAAGGAAATCAAATCAGTCAATTCTAAAGGAAATCAGTCCTGAATATTCATTGAAAGCACTGATGCTGAAGCTAAAGCTCCAATAGTTTGGCCACCTGACGTGAACAGCTGATTTATTGAAAAAGACCGATGCTGGGAAAGACTAAAGGCAGGAGGAGAGGGGGGTGACAGAGGATGAGACTCTTGAAGGTCATCACTGACTAAATGGACAGTGCTGGAGAAGACTCTTGAGAGTCCCTTGGACAGCAAGGAAATCAAATCAGTCAATTCTAAAGGAAATCAGTCCTGAATATTCATTGAAAGCACTGATGCTGAAGCTAAAGCTCCAATAGTTTGGCCACCTGACGTGAACAGCTGATTTATTGAAAAAGACCGATGCTGGGAAAGACTAAAGGCAGGAGGAGAGGGGGGTGACAGAGGATGAGACGCTTGAAGGTCATCACTGACTAAATGGACATGAGTTTGAGCAAACTCTGGGATATAGTGAAGGACAGGGAAGCATGGTGTTCTATAGTCCATGGGGTCACAAAAAATCAGACAGGAAAAGAGGGACACAATAGACTCATACCCTTAAAACTGAGTGACTTGACCCAAGGAGGATTTGGTGAGGAATTTTACTACAATGGTTCAAGGGTGAGGTTGCTGATGAGGATCAGGGTGTGTGCAGAGCCTGCATTTCTTTAATCTGGCCTGAGGTGGTCTCCTGATGAACTTTTGTGGTTCTTGAGGTTACCAAACCGTCTAACTACTTTATCAAGTAGTTAACATGTTCTATACTTTGGGGGTTTCAGTTATGCAAAAGAACTCAAATATGCTGTTATGTGTATCCTGTGAAGGGGAACCAGGACCTAGTCCCAAGGCCGCACTATTAATTCTTGACTTCTTCTTACTTGTCTTTGCATCTCCTCCCTTCTCTGATTGAAAGCTGTTTGAACCTGCCATTTAGAACTCAGGGAAGGTCATGGAGGCTGAAATACGTTTCCTATAAAATGGGGAATAGAAGTCTTCCAGGCTCATAATTCAGAGTCCTGCTCAGTTTCAATAGGCTCTAAGAGGTGGCTAAAGTAGATGGATTTTACACTTTTTAGGCAAATGATAAATTTGGTAAGCACTGATAGTCCAAAATATTTAGATTTGGGTGCTCAATTATTAAGGAATTTAAGTGAAGTATGGGTCTAGGGTAGTATATTAGTAAAGAAGAAACAAAGTGTGTTGATACAGCCTTCTTGGCCCTGAATTCACTATCCCTGGTGATAAGGATTCTTTTCTATTACCTGGAACAATAAGAGTATCTTCACATAAGAAATTTTTTTTCCCCTGCTTTCAGAGAGACAGAGAGGAGGGCAAAAATGTCCTCCTGCATTGGGTCTTTCTTGTGTGTTGTGCTTAGTCACTCAGTCGTGTATGACTCTTTGTGACCCCATGGGTTGTGGCCCACAGGTTCCTCTCTCTTTGGTGATTTTCCAGGAAAGAATACTGGAGTAGCTTGCCATGCCCTCCTCCAGAGAATCTTCCCAACTCAAGGATCAAACCCAGGTCTCCAGAATTGCAAGTGGATTCTTTACAGTCTGAATCACCAAAATTTTTAAGTAATTTCATTTCAAAATAATCAATATGCCATTCAAAATAATCAATATGCCATTGAGCCGTACTTAGGGCCTCAACAATTTTCTCCTGTGAAAATCCCCTGGAAGTTTCACATATTAAAATTGAGCTGGCAGATTTTTCCATCTCATTGAACTAGACATCTTTAGTCTAGACAATAGGTCAGTTCACTTAAACTCATTTTAGGAGATGGTGATGCAGGTGGGCTCCCAAAATCAAGCCTGTGGTGCAAGAAGTCAGGTATTTAATAAGAGGCATTTCTATGAATTGTCAAAGACAAACAAAAACAGTGGTTAACATAATACTTGGAGCAAATCACAAGCAAGCCTTTGAGTTCTGAGTACAGACAATTGAGAAGATTTCTAGATGTCAGGGTTGAAGCATCTTTTGTAGGTTGAATATGTCTGATGATGCCATTAGATGTTCAGGTAAACATATTGAGTGGCCCATATAGCAACAAGCATGAAGAAGATTGTCAAAACATGACCTATTGTGGTGATTTCTCTGAAGTTTATGTCAAATCATCTAGCTTTAGTTTGAAGGACTTCAGGAAAAAGGGCAATTTTCACTTTCAATTATTTCAAATTCAAATGTCACCTGCCAGGCCCTGATTTTGAGTAGCTCATGTAGTAAAGAATAAGATCTAGAGAGGTCATTGTGTTCCTAAGGAACCAGACTGGCTCCCTTTCAGTCTAAAATGCAGTCCTGGAGAGACACTGTCATCTACAGGAACATGGCATTGCAAGGAGTGCTGGACAGGGTCTTACACTCATAAGAAACTATCAGGTTGAATTTACCTTCTGCATAGGATGAACTCTCCATAATTTTTTACAGAGGCTACAGATGACAGTGGGGATTTAGGTCTTGAATAAATAAGTCAAGCAGGAACAAATCATGCTAAACAATTTAGGCTCTTTTTTGGCATGGTGAGGCATCCAACCTCCTGCTCATTGTCCCAGAATATAACCTCCATGGTCCTGATTCTCAAGCTTCTGGAGTTGGCCAGGTGAATTTTTCATGAAAAATATTTTTCAGATAAATCATCCATTTGGAAGTCTTATCCTTGAGACCAATGTCAGTCTAGTTCTGTTGCTCAGTTGTGTCCAATTATTTGTGACCCCATGGACTGCAGCACATCGGGCTTCCCTGTCCATCGCCAACACCTGGAGCTTGCTCAAACACATGTCCATCAGGTCAGTGATGCCATCCAATCATCTCATCCTCTGTCATCTCCTTATACTCCTGCCTTCAATCTTGCCCAGCATCAGGGTCTTTTACAGTGAGTTGGTTCTATACATCAGGTGGTCAAAGTTTCAGCTTCAGCATCAGTCCTTCCAATGAATATTCACGACTGATTTCCTTTAGGATGTACTGGTTGGATCTCCTTGCAGTCCAAGGACCTCTCAAGAGTCTCCACCAACACCACAGTTCAAAAGCATCAGTTCTTCAGTGCTCAGCTTTCTTCACAGTCCAACTCTCATAACCATACATGACTACTAGAAAAAACATAGCTTTGACTTTCTGGACCTTTGTTGGCAAAGTAATATCTCTGCTTTTTAATATGCTGTATAGGTTGTTCATAGCTTTTCTTTCAGGGAGCAAGCATCTTCTAATTTCATGATTGCTGTCATGAAATTAAAATCAACATCTGCAGTGATTTTGGAGGCCCCCAAGATAAAGTCTCTCATTGTTTCCATTGTTTCTTCATCTATTTTCCATGAAGTGATGGGACCAGATGCCATGATCTTAGTTTCACATTCAAGAGGCTCTTTAGTTCTTCTTCACTTTCTGCCATCAGGGTGGTGTCATCTGCATATCTGAGGTTATTGATATTTCTCCCAGAAATCTTGATTCCATCTTGTGCTTCATCTAGCCTGGCATTTCACATGACATAAAAAAAAAAGTTAAAGAGGAGAGTGAAAAAGGCTTAAAACTCAACATTCAGAAAACTAAGATCATGGAATCTGGTCACATCACTTCATGGCAAATAGATGGGCAAACAGTGGAAACAGTGGCTGACTTTATTTTTCTGGGCTCCAAAACCACTTCTGGTGACTGCAGCCATGAAGTTAAAAGACATTTACTACTTGGAAGGAAAGTTATGACCAATCTAGATAGTATATTAAAAAGCAGAGACATTACTTTGCCAACAAAAGTCTCTCTAGTCAAGGATATAGTTTTTCCTGTGCTCATGTATGGATGTGGGAGTTGGACTGTGCAGAAAGCTGAGTGCCGAAGAACTAATGCTTTTGAACTGTGGTGTTGGAGAAGACTCTTGAGAGTCCCTTGGACTGTAAGGAGATCCAACCAGTCCATCCTAAAGGAGACCAGTCCTGGGTATTCATGGGAAGGACTGATGCTGAAGCTGAAACCAATACTTTGGCAACCTCATGCGAAGAGTTGACTCACTGTAAAAGACCTTGATGCTGGGAGGGATTGGGGGCAGGAGGAGAAGGGGATGACCGACGATGAGATGGCTGGGTGGCATCACGGACTCCATGGACGTGAGTCTGAGTGAACTCCGAGAGATGATAATGAAGAGGGAGGCCTGGCATGAGGTTGCAAAGAGTCAGACACGACTGAGCGACTGTGGGCAGGAGGAGAAGGGGATGACCGACGATGAGATGGCTGGGTGGCATCACGGACTCCATGGACGTGAGTCTGAGTGAACTCCGAGAGATGATAATGAAGAGGGAGGCCTGGCATGAGGTTGCAAAGAGTCAGACACGACTGAGCGACTGAAACTGACAACGTGGGAGACCTGAGTTCAGTCCCTGGGTTGGGAAGACACCGTGCAGAATGGAACAGTTACCCATTCCAATATTCTGGCCCGGAGAATTCCATGGACAGAAGATTCTAGTGGGCAACAGTCCATGGGGTTGCAAAGAGTCAGACACGACAGAGCGACTTTCACTTTTAATATAGAAAGTTCTCAAAAGTTTAGGTGAAAATACAGCTTTCTGATTTTCAAAGTGCCATCATTTTCCTGCAGGAAATCAGGCAAGAAATAACCAATATAAATATTTTTGGAGTGCTTGTACTGGGGCTTCACACATCTAGGTTCATTCTAGGCCAAACATCAGTGTGACCTATAAACATGCTTTTTTAAAATATGGGATGGTTTAGCAAATTCATTATGGGTACACACACACACACACACACACACACACACACACACACACACAAATGACTGAGAAGGTATACGTGTTTTCAAGAAGCAACTAATTTTAAATAAATTGTATAGAGGCAAAATTCTTGAAGTCTTATTGTTCCAAACTGTTGCCTTGAACAGCTGGAGCTGTTCTTTCGTGGGGGAATCTCAGTTTGGCAAATCTTTCTGTGAACCATACAGGGCTATAAAGAAGCAGTGTCGGCATATGGTATGGCCAAGGTACAATTACCAATTGAAAAGTAATTACTCTTGAGGTTCAGATGTTCACAGAGATATAGAGAGGCAAAACCAAAGTAAGCTCACCGAAATCTGAAACCTAAGTGGAAAAACTCTTGCCAGCCATGGCCTCACAGAATAAAACACTAAGCATAATGGCATCAGCAAAGTGAAGTAAATTTAGATTCTAAAATACACACAACAATGTGCATTATGAACTCAGGTAGTTAAACTGAAGGGTAGTATATTTATCAGTAGCACTTAGAAGCATGGTTTTCGTGGTGGATAATATTACTTTTATATTTTAATGCCTTTTTTTTTGGTTATTTCTTTGCATTTCCACTGGTATGTCCAAGTTTTAGAGTTTTTCCCCCCACTTTTAGTAAATGTTTTAACAAGTCTTACTAGCAGGACACTACAAATGTTGTTTAGTTGCTAAGTCATGCCTGACTCTTTTGTGGCCCCATGGACTATGGCCAACCAGGCTCCTCTGTCCATGGAATTTTCCAGGCAAGAATACTGGAGTGGGTTGTCATGCCTTCCTCCAGGGAATTTTCCAACCCAGCGACTGAACACGTCTCCTTCATTGGCAGGTGGATTCTTTACCACTGAGCCACTAGGGAAGGCCGGACATTACAAACAAACTATGGCAACACAAAGAACAAAAACAACAACAGAAACTTAGTGTTCAAGAAATTGTTTTATATACATATAAAAGAAAATTCCAGAAAGCACGAGGATTGTGTAACAGAGGAAAAGAATAAGACCGCCTTTTCTCTACAAATAAAGAACTTTTCCTAAACAAAAATTTAAGAAAAAAAAATAGAGCTGAAGACTACAAACCCATTTATAATATGTGATCTCTTGAAGCAATCTGGTATAAATTACTGATGGAGGTCGTGCATAGAGGTCATAGGCACAGATGAGCGTGTAGGGCAAAAGTACAAAATGGTCCTAATCTACATCAGGAATTTTCATCTAAAAAAAGAACTGGCCTATGATGGCAGTCTTTAAGGTAATAACAAAAGGGCAATTTTAAAACACTCAGTGTAACAAGCTACATGTGTCTGTCCTGGATTCAAAACTGGATCCAGAAAACTAGTCACCCATCCATCAACAGACGTGTGTTGATCATCTACATAGACAGTTCACTGAAGGTATACCAAGCCATAAGCAAGTTCCTTACCTTAATAGTTTAGAATAGTGGGAATTGGTGATGGACAAGGAGGCCTGGTGTGCTGTGGTTCATGGGGTTGCAAAGAGTCGGACGTGACTGAGTGACTGAACTGAACTAAATGATAAGGTACATACACAAATAACTATAACGTAACCTACAAGTACCATAGCAGAGATATGAATAAAGCATCTTGGTAGTTTGGAAAAATATTAGTTCCAATACAATACAATAATCTGCTGTTGGCATAGAAACCATCAGGAGCCATGGCGGACATTTGGGACAAGCCTGTAGAGTTACAAGATGCCTAGTTCCATAAGACAGTCAGCATATGTGAAAGCTCTTTGGTCCCTAAAGCGATAACTGGATTTACTTTAATCATCTCAATTTCCACATGCTTTAGTTCCTCAGCCAAAGCCATCTAATTTTTTTTTTTTGGTCCTGTCTCAGATTTTCAAAACTTTAATGTTTCTACAGAATGGTATGATTATGTCTATGAATTTCACTGAATTACTGGTTTCATCAAAATAGCGGAATGTGCACTTTGTTGATAGAAACAAGACGTTGCCAGTCACTCTTAGATACAGGCAAGAGGTACAGAACCACTCTTTAGAGGAACTACTTGATGTGATCATGACAAATACTTAAGAAAGGCAGAAAAGCAGACTGTGGTTATCAAATGACAAATCTTTCTCCAAAAGGCCCAGAAGAAAGGACACCTTTGACTTCTTTCTGGCTGCTCCTGAAAACTCAAGATGAGACAGGTGTTTGGGAGAAAGTGAAAGCTTTATTCTCTCCCACAAAGTTATCTTTATTATAAAGTGCCACGAATACCCGAGATAGAGTAATCGTAGCAATAGCTAGGACATGTTATAAATGCGGGAGGAAAGCCTATATTGCAACTCTGTAAAAAGGGCTATTTGTTCCCTGGATTATAACCATCGCCCCATAAAAATCTCTTGTTTCCTTCCCAAACCTGGTGAATAATATGGCTGTTAGATTTACATTTACTGAGCACTATCAACGTGTTTTCAACCACAAAAATTGCTTCGATTACCCTGTGCCAAGTGGAAAGATACAAAACAATTCTTTAGCAAAAAGCCAGAGGTTATACTTTTAAATTGTGTGCGAAAAATAAACAATACGTGCCTCTAGGCCTGCTGATTATAGATAGCAGCGATTGACAGGCTGTATTAAAGTGAGGAGCCCTGAGAAAGCTGCGCTATAAATTAAGAACAGCAAGTGAATAATGTGTGTATAAATGTTTCATAAGTCATCCAAATCAATGCTAACCCATTCTTCCTTATTAGGATCTAGAGATAACCCACCAAAGTTCTAAAAAATTATAAAGTGATAAGCAGTGCACAGGAAAATGAACATCATAATTTATTTGATGTCATTTTAATGGATTCAATTTATGTTTTTCTTTTTGCCGCGTCGAGTTCAATTGTAGATGACAAGTCTTGGCTATTATTGTAAATATAGCTTTTGTGCTCAAAATTACTTACAAAATGCTAATCAGGCTTATTTCCTGCTCAGTTCTATTAGTTTAGCCCTTGAAAGCATAGTTCCTAAGATTTAGAGACAGTTTTTGAGTAGTCAAGCCCTCCCTATGGCTCTGGGAAATTAAATTTGGTTCCTTTCCTGCTATTGCAGAACGCTTATTCCATCAGGAGTAATTTACTCTAATTAGGGGCTATGTGCTCTGAAAATACAAGTATTTCTTTCATGAAAAATTTAACATTGTGTAGTTTTTATATTCCTGTCAACTTTAAAAAGAAACTTATGACCAAAAGCCTCTGATAGCGGAATGCCTTATACCTCAGAGGAGACCCTGGGGAGATTTCTGGATAGCAGGGTACTCTAATTAGCAGCCTACACTTTCTGGCCACATGACCAGGTAATTACAAAGTGTTTTCCAAGTCTAGTCTGACTTCTAAACATTGTAGGAATTAATATCGCTTTCCATCTCTCTGTCACAAAGTGACCTTTTGTCCACGTAGAGTACCAAGTGGGAATCTCTTAGACCTAAGGGACATACCACTAAACATATTACCTGAAAACGGCAAGGATAATCATCATGCTATACAGACCTCCGAAAGCACATTCAGCAGTCTTAGAAAATAATCCAGTTAAATTCGGAAAAGTAAATGACTGCCATATTCTAGATCCTTTCTGGATTTTAATGATAGCCTCATGATAAAGAAAATGGATGACATAAAAACGGAGCTGACTGGTTACTATCTTCCATTTAGTAAGTGGACTGGAAGTTGACCAGGCAAAGTGCCCTTAACCTGGAAACAGTTGTCAAAAATCATGTACCACCTTTGACCTTTGTCGACTTCCCCATTCAGAGTCATGCACAGCAGATGCTAAAATAACTGGAATGAAGGAACAGAAAAGCCAAAAGGAGTTTGTGAGGTTGACTCATAAGGTGTCTTTTAAGCCGTTCTTGGTCTGTTTTGGTGTCAGTTACTTTACAGAGGTCACGTGACTTGTGCTGTACTGCTGACCACAAGCCACACCTCAGGCGAAATGTCTGAGCGACCATCTTGGTATCTACATCTATGTTCATTAATGGGTCAATTACATTATTAGTTTTAGATAGATAATCTTGCTACCTGTGAAACTGACTGGAAGGTTTTCTTAGTTCTACATACTGAGGAACCTAAATGGATTATTAATCCTAAAAGTTATATCTGGCTTTATGACCCTGTCTGTCATGAATTCAATGAGACTGTATCATTTCAGAAACTAAGGGTTCAGAAATCATACCATGAGGTCACTGATTTCCCACAGAGGCTCTTTCATGACAGTGAAAGGTAGATTAGAAAGATCGCTGAAGCGTTGCTATAATTTCCCACAAATTATCTCTTTACTCCTAAGGTCAATGCAGTCATTGTCACTGATAAGAACTATCAGTGAGGTGTTCAAATGCAGATACAACATAGCACATAAGATGGAATCATCTCAAATATGAAGACATGAATAATTTCAGTAGGTGTAATCTCTGTGCAACTTTCCTTTTTCCATTCCCTAGTCTCTTATTAACTCAAGATAACTTGATTCATAAGTGTTAAGAAGATTTTCTGAGATACATACTTACATCCCAAGCCTCCTTACCAGCTGCCAGGTTGATCACCACTGACTGTATTTATTTAAGCCAAACTACATGTATTATTACGTTTGTTATTAACTTCAGTGTTCTCATCTTATTGTCATGTTACAAAATAACATTATAATTATACTTAGTGAGCTAAATGAGTGCATTTAAAGGAAAATAAAATTCAGATTATGCATGGTATCCTTTGTGTCCATCCTATTTCAAAATATGACTGCAAAATTTTTAAATATGCCATGTGTGGTGCCTAATCGCTAAACATATAGTCCAGTATTTAAAGATTTATATTTACTTACATTTGGACTATTCTACTTAAGAAATATGAATTCTTAGTATTCTTGAATTAAAGAGAGAAGAGCAAAATGACATGACAATGTGCACAAAATGTCATAGGTAATTAACTTAGAATGTTGTTCAGTGATTCAAAAATGTTAACATAAGTTCACTTAAAAACATGATTTTCACATTACCAAAGTAAAATATAATGTTTAATTAATCATATTTTCTGCCTTCTCAGGTTACATAACAGACTGAATTAAACTGAAGTCTGAGGATAAAATTTCTAACATTCTAAATTTTATCAGTGAAATAGTATTGGGATAAAATTTTAAGCTACCATATAACTCAATAATCCCACTCCTGCACATATACCTGGAGAAAACTATAATTCAAAAGAGACACACGCCCCAATGTTCATTGCAGCACTATTTACAATAGTCAGGACAGGGAAGGAACCTAAATGTCTATCAACAGAGGAGTGGGTAAAGAAGATGTGGTACACATATATAACAGAATATCAGTCATAAAAAGAACAGCATAATGATATTTGCAACAACATGGATAGACCTAGAGATTATCATACTGGGTGAATTAAGTTAGACAAAGAAATACAAATCATATGATATCCCTCATATATGGAATCTAAGGAAAAATAAAAGTTACAAATGAACTTATTTATGAAACGGAAGCAGAGTCACATGTAGAAAAGAAACTTATGGTTACCAGAGGATAAGGGGTTCAGTTCAGTTCAGTCGCTCAGTCGTGTCCGACTCTTTGCGACCCCATGAATGGCAGCACGCCCCGGAGGGACAAATTAAGAGACTGGGATTGACATACACATGCTGCTGCTGCTGATGCTGCTGCTAAGTCGCTTCAGTCGTGTCCAACTCTGTGCGACCCCATAGATGGCAGCCCACCAGGCTCCCCTGTCTCTGGGATTCTCCAGGCAAGAACACTGGAATGGGTTGCCATTTCCTTTGCCAATGCATAAAAGTGAAAATTTAAACAGATACTTAATAAAAACATTCTGTCTAGCATAGTGAACCCTAGTCAATATCCTTTAATGCTTATATGGGAAAAGAATTAAAAAAAATAAGAGTAGATATAAGTATACATGATTCACTTTGCTGTACACCTGAAATTAATTCAACAAATTAAATAAACTATACTCCAATAGGAATTTTGAAAAACTCAATTATGAGAAATGTACAGAATAGCAATAGAATTCTCCCTCAGGTATGGGCTGGTTCTAGGACACTCACTGATACCCAAATCTGTGGATGCAGTCTCTCATACAGAATAGTGTGCATGTATGCTGAGCTGCCTCAGTTATGTCTGACTCCTTGTGATCCCATGGACTGTAGCCCACAAGACTCCTCTCTCCATGGGATTCTCTAGGCAACAATACTGCAGTGGGTTGCCATTTCCTCCTCCAGGGGATCTTCTCGACCCAGGGATTGAACCCAAGTCTCATGCCTTCTGCATTGGCAGGCAGGTCCTTTACCACTAGGTAATACTTGCATATAGCCTTCAATACCCTTTAAATCAAATCCAGATTACTTATAATACCTAACACAATGTAAATAGTTGCCAGTGAGCAACAAATTCAAGTTTTGATTTTTGAAGTTTTCTTCAATTTTTTTTCTAAATATTTTCAATCCATGATCAGCAGAACCCTTTGATACGGAGGGCTGATTGTCTATGAACATCAAACTAATCTACAAAAGTCATCACATGCCTGGCCATCAATGTTGAAAGAAGTCAGAGACCACCCAGAAATCAAGCCATGAAGGAAGGGTGGGTTTCCTTTTTGTGAGCGGTCTGCTTCTATGTGCTTCTGCTGGCCATCATTCAGAACAAGAGGGTAAGGATCAGAATCTATACGATGCTTCAATACAGCCAAACTTTTCAAAGTCATATACGCTGATACTCTCCAAATGGCTTTATGCTGCAAAACTTAGGGTGGAATCCAGGATTCCCATTGAAGAAGGCCTCTCAAGCAACAACCAAACTTAGGCAATCCTAGCACACCCCTGCTGCTTTTCTAAGCTCTTTATTATTTTCTAATATTGAATTTAGATTTTTTTTGCCTTTTCCACAATAGGTTCATTGCCATTCTAGCAGATCTTCCAATTATTCTAACCACACTCTTTGAAGATCAAAACAAGACCACAATCTAAAAGCCAGAGAAACTGTTAGAATGAAATCTTTTAATGCTGACAGTTGTGAACACTTTGGCCCACTTAAAACCCCAAAACTCTGGCCAAGCCATGATTTTCATTTCAGTTAAAATCAATATTTTACTCATTCTGTAAGAATGCACTGATGGTTATTTCAATAACACTTCAATTACAGTAAGTGTGCAGAAGGCTTCTCCATGTCTCTATAAATTAAAATAATTAAGTAATTGTTTATTTATATTTTCTCATGACTAAAATCTAACTGAAGTATGAAATCTGCTGGTTGAATCACTGACAAAATCCTCACCTCTGAGATATATATAAGTGCGTCATACTTTTTTCATATCCCTGAAAGAAAGTGATAGTGATTTATAGTTGCTATTTAAAAAAAACTCCTATCATATTACAAGACTATTAAACTCTGGTGGCAACATCAGTGCTATTAAGAGATATTAATCTGGGCTATTGACAATTTGTTACGTTTTATCAATAAGGACGCTTAGATGTCTAAAGTATGTCTTAGTTAAGTATGCATACTTACATTAGAAATATTAGTACTGAAAAGCAGTTGATATCAATGTTTCTGTTCAAAGTCAAACTATTATGGAAAATATTATTTTCCTTAATCACCTTTGTTAACCATTTTGATTCTTCTATTTTCATCTTTCTCCTAGTTTTCCCCCAACTATGGGTTTGCCTGATGTTTAGAATGTCACATGACTGTGGTTTGCATCTATGTTATCAATAATACAACCTGGCTCTTTGTGAATAATTGAATACATAAATTCATTACATGTTCACTTGTTAATTCATTCAACAGATACTTATTAAGCACAGTGTAACTAGTAAAACTAATACATGTTTCCGTGATTATACATACTACACACACAAAATATATAAACAGTTATAAAGCACGGGCTGAACTTGAATTGGATTCCTAAACATAAAATCTGTAATAACAAATGCATTAAAGTTCTTTGTCAACCTGAGGCTTTTGTCTGTGCCTGTGTTCTTGGCACATGGCAGATGCTCAATAAATGTTTGCCTTCTAAGAAGAGGTTCAGGTCAATTACTCTGGTAGTGAAAAGCATCCTTTCTAGTTGGGATCATTAGAAAAAAAATTGAAATGAAAATATCTCAAAGGAGCCTTCACACACAGAAACAGTTCTAAGGTGAGATATTTCTTTCTTCATCTTTTCCCCTCAGAATTTTGCTTTTGATCGCTATCACAGCAGTTGTCTTACTGTATTTTAACTTACTTCTTTAAATGCCTATCTCCTCTGCTAGAATACGTAGAATATTTGTTCTCAATTGTTGCTCATGTCCCATTGAATCTTTATATCCTTAGCATATATGCATTTCTTCAAAATATACATGACAATTGTTCCAGTCATGTTTTAAGTAAATAATCTTGGATCTTTATCTTAAAAGCTCCTATTCTTCAAAGAAAACCATCATAATGTTGATTTTATAGTTTTCCTAAAGACTTCACATGCAAGCAGACACATTCCTTGAAGATTTTTAGAGACATTTTTATGCCAGAAAGAAAACTATAATCTTACATGACATTTTAAAATAATTGCCATAGTAACATGCTCTCAAAATTTTCACCCTGCAGGAAGTTGCTGCAATTTCATTTACTAATGTAGTTTAAATTTGGAAAGATATTTATTTAAAATATCCACACACACACTTCTACACTTATGTAACTTCAGTGTTCAGTGTTAATTCAAGTCAAACAGTATTTGACATAAGGTTATTGAAAGCTACCTATTAATGAAGACTGCATTATGTGTGTTTAGGTTTAAAAGTAGGTGTTGAACTTTATATAAGAGCTTATGGATGTGTTGAGTTTAGGGGGGAAATATGGGAATATTTTATTTATCTCCCACTCTGCATGTGTGTGTTAAGTTGCTTCAGTCGTTTCCAACTCTTTGTGATCCTATGGTCCTATGGACTGTAGCTTGCCAGGCTCCTCTGTCCATGGGGATTCTCCAGGCAAGAATACTGGAGTGGACTGTCATGCCCTCCTCCGGGGGATCTCCCTGACCCAGGGATCAAACCACCCCTCTTATGTCACCTGAATTGGCAAATGGGTTCTTTACCACTAATGCCACCTTGGAAACCCAGCATCCACTATGCCTTTCCATTAATCCATATATCCTATGATACCAGTTGGCTCATTGTTTGGGGCTTCAAAGAATTTAGAGGTAAGGAAAGGGAGTGGACGGATGAGAGCCTACTTCATACCAGACTAAAAGCTGGACACTGGACATTGAGAAATTGAAAGTCCTTGAAGTGTTTATGGCTTAATGAGGATAACAGATAGATAAACAGACAATTACACTACAGCCCATTAACCATGTTGGTAGAGCGTAAATTGATAGAGTCATTCTGCAGGGCTATTTGGCAACGTAAAAGCTGTAAAAACTTGCCTACCCTTTGATCCAGCAAGCCTCCATCTAGACATCTGGTCATTTATCTCTGGGGCCTGTGTTGCCTTGCTCTGCGTTTCCTCTAGTTATTATGATCATGCCTTACTTTGCTATCATGCCCAAAGTTGTCAGGTTTGGAAACTGAGAAGTGCAGGTTGAGCAGAGAGGACCAGAGAGAGAGGAGATGATGCTGTAGTAATATTGAGAAGCTTAGACAATTCTTTGGGGAATTTGGATTTTATTTAAGGAGGGAAAAGAAACTATGGGAGATGAAAGGCAGTCTGTATGAAGAGACAAGATGTGGATACAGGGGGCACGTCTCAGGAGTTTGCATACACTGAGCTACATGACTAGAAATGAAGTGCCACTCCCTACAAGCCTGTGCAAGCCCTTCTCACACATGGCATCTCAGTCTATGTGGCCAGAGAAATGGCTTCTTTGTTCCATGCCAGCTGAGCCACACATTGAGCTGCGTTTGATTGACAGACTTCTTCAGCCTACCATCTTTATGCCTGCCTTAGAGATCTGACCTTATGCATGCATGTTAGTCGCTCAGTCTTGTTTGACTCTTTGTGTGACACCATGGACGGTAGCCCTCCAGGCTCCTCTGTCCATGGCGTTCTCCAGGCAAGAATATTGGAGTGAGTAGCACTCCCATCTCCAGGGAATCTTCTAGACTCAGGGATCGAACCCAGGTCTCCTGCATTGTAGGTAGATTTTTCAACTTTTGAGTCACCAGAGGAGCCCTAATTTGATCTTAAGTGATCTTAACATCATTTAAGTTGTGGTTACTAGCCTCCAATGTAATTAAAATGTTTTGTTATCAGCATGCCTATACTAAGAAACATATGCTAAGAAACAAGACAAACCATTATTCTTTCAATTCTGTTAATGTTTAGGTCATAAAATCCTCTGTCCATCATTAACTGTGAAAACCCATTTACCCAAAGAAATAGTATGTTTAAATTGCTTTCTAAGATTTTGGCAATAACTTAACAACACAGAGAACTGAAAGCCTGAAGGGAAACAGAGACTACGCAAGCAGTGCACACCAGCTCCACTCACACCCCATCTGGACCTTCCAGGAAGGAAAATGAACTGGCATCACAACTGAGACGAAATTCAAGGATGCTCCAGGGCTCTCAAGGTAGAGGCTGATAAGCAAGAGCACTGAATGATAAACAGCACTGAATCACAGTGGGTTTGCTATATTCAGAACTAACAAATGGATAATTTATGGTTAGATAACCAGTCCATTCTGAAGGAGATCAGCCCTGGGATTTCTTTGGAAGGCATGATGCTAAAGCTGAAACTCCAGTACTTTGGCCACCTCATGTGAAGAGTTGACTCACTGGAAAAGACTCTGATGCTGGGAGGGATTGGGAGCAGGAGGAGAAGGGGACGACAGAGGATGAGATGGCTGGATGGCATCACTGACTCAATGGATGTGAGTCTGAGTGAACTCCGGAAGTTCGTGATGGACAGGGAGGCCTGGCGTGCTGCGATTCATGGGGTCGCAAGGAGTCAGGCACGACTGAGCGACTGAACTGAACTGAACTTGAGCTGTGATACTGTTTTAACCTCTTCTTCTTTCTTGAAATTCCTTCTTCTGCTTGAAAAGTACACATCAGTTCAGTTCAGTTGCTCAGTCTTGTCTGACTCTTTGCAGTCCCATGGACTACAGCACGTCAGAGTTCCCTGTCCATCACCAACACCGGGAGCTTGCTCAAACTCATGTCCATTGATTCGGTGATGCCATCCAACCATCTCATCCTCTGTCATCCCTTTTTCCTCTTGCCTTCAATCTTTCCCAGAATCAGGGTCTTTTCCAATGAGTTAGTTCTTCACATCAGGTGTCCAAAGTATTGGAGCTTCAGCTTCAGCATCAGTCCTGCCAATGAATATTTAGGACTGATTTCCTTTAGGATGGACTGGTTTGAGCTTATGGTCCAAGGGCCTCTCAAGAGTTCCAGCACCGCAGTTCAAAAGCATCAGTTCTTCAGCTCACAGTTTTCTTTATGATCCAACTCTCACATTCATAAGTGGCTACTGGAAAAAACAAAGCTTTGACTAGATGGATCTTTGTCAGCAAAGTAATGTCTCTGCTTTTTCATATGTTATACATATTTGTCATAGCTTTTCTTCCAACAAGCAAGCATCTTTTAATTTCATGGCTGCAGTTACCATCTGCAGTAATTTTGGAGCCCAAGAAAATAAAGTCTGTCACTGTTTCCATTGTTTCCCCATCTATTTGCTATGAAGGAGTGGGACCAGATGCCATGGTCTTAGTTTTTTGAATGTTGAGCTTTAAACTAACTTTTTCACTCTCTTCTTTCACTTTCATCAAGTGCACGTATTTCTGATCTTTGTCAATTCTTTTTGACTATTCTTCTGATTTCGACTTTCAAGAATCACTTATTTCTTCTCCACCCTGGACTTCTTATCACCAACACCGGGAGCTTGCTCAAACTCATGTCCATTGATTCGGTGATGCCATCCAACCATCTCATCCTCTGTCATCCCTTTTTCCTCTTGCCTTCAATCTTTCCCAGAATCAGGGTCTTTTCCAATGAGTTAGTTCTTCACATCAGGTGTCCAAAGTATTGGAGCTTCAGCTTCAGCATCAGTCCTGCCAATGAATATTTAGGACTGATTTCCTTTAGGATGGACTGGTTTGAGCTTATGGTCCAAGGGCCTCTCAAGAGTTCCAGCACCGCAGTTCAAAAGCATCAGTTCTTCAGCTCACAGTTTTCTTTATGATCCAACTCTCACATTCATAAGTGGCTACTGGAAAAAAACAAAGCTTTGACTAGATGGATCTTTGTCAGCAAAGTAATGTCTCTGCTTTTTCATATGTTATACATATTTGTCATAGCTTTTCTTCCAACAAGCAAGCATCTTTTAATTTCATGGCTGCAGTTACCATCTGCAGTAATTTTGGAGCCCAAGAAAATAAAGTCTGTCACTGTTTCCATTGTTTCCCCATCTATTTGCTATGAAGGAGTGGGACCAGATGCCATGGTCTTAGTTTTTTGAATGTTGAGCTTTAAACTAACTTTTTCACTCTCTTCTTTCACTTTCATCAAGTGCACGTATTTCTGATCTTTGTCAATTCTTTTTGACTATTCT
This sequence comes from Madoqua kirkii, assembly GCA_006408675.1. Classification (NCBI taxonomy): domain Eukaryota; kingdom Metazoa; phylum Chordata; class Mammalia; order Artiodactyla; family Bovidae; genus Madoqua; species Madoqua kirkii. The sequence goes on from SJYC01035062.1 coordinate 49,517, forward strand.
TCTGATTTCGACTTTCAAGAATCACTTATTTCTTCTCCACCCTGGACTTCTCTCACTTTATTGTGACATTCAGTATGAGAGTAAAGAGTTTGTGATTTTGACTAAACAAATACCCTAAAAATTAAAAAAAAAAACAGGTAAAAGAAAATCCCCCACATTTCCTTCTTAGATAATTCTAGAAGAAAGGATTTCTTCTCTTTTAAGGCAGAAATGGGAAAGACATTAGTTGGACTGAAAAGAAAGAAATATTTTGCAGTTACCTTTGAACATCTATCAGATTCTAAGAGCAATGTAAGAATACTAAAAAGAATCTTTAGATAGAAAAGAGGTTAAGAGAAGTAAAAATTAATCCATTCTGAACCTCTCATTTTTAGGGGACAAAAAAGCACTTACTGAGTGTCCTCTAAAAGCCAGTCATATGTCCTTCACCCGGAGAGATAATGGATTAGTGTCCTTCACCTGAAATGTCATACACAGTGATGGATGTACTTGTAGAAAAGAAGCTAACTTCAAATTCTATCTTTTTTAGCTTTATTATTTGCTATAAGACAGCTCGTATTACTTGCTTAAGAGTTGCTTAGGACAAATAGGAGCCTTTCCCCAGAAGCTGATATCAAGGTTGCAGTCATCCTTATTTCTGCAAAAACCACAGCTCTTCTAAAAATTAATAACATAATTAATTCCCTATTCTTCAGTTGTAAGCAATTCACAAAAAGAGTGCAAATAAGTACTTTCTAAAGAAAAACCTACAAATATACCTATTCCTGCAGCAATTCTTACTAATCCCAGCAGCAGGAAGTTGTTGTTGTGTGATTTTTGGGGTCCCCATAAGCAGCACTTCCATGCTGACACTTGTCCCTGGCCGGGCTCCATTACTGGTAGGCTCTTGCCTCTGCCACCTCAACCTGGCATCTAGCTTTGGTGTTAAATTCATTGTAATTAAGCCTGAGCCTTGTTGGAAAGATGCTATTAATTTTGACACAAGTCTTCCTCGGGAGACCCATTTAGTTCTTCCGTGAGCACGGACTGGTCCTCTGTTTCCCCAGCTCATCTCTTTCTCTAGGACTGTGAGTTTGGTGGGATCCCCAAATGACCCTGTTACTAGCAGGAGGCAGGTGATTAGCTTGAATATCACTCCCATGCCACTAGTTCATTTCCTGGGCACCTGCCAGGTATCACGGACTCTGCTAACTGCTCTCTCTTATGTTATCTCACTCATGCTACACATATTTATTAAAAGACCATGTGTGCCAGGCACTTCTCTGAACAAAAACACAGTATACCACACGACACACACGCTCTTTCATCAGTGCCCTGAGCTAAGTGGTCATTAAAAGAGGCAGGCTAGTGGAGTCTACACTGATTGTAATTTTACACATTTTCTTAATTATTTGAATTGACCCCATGATGTTTTGGGTCTATAACTGATACAACATAAAGTTCTTCTAAAAAAAATTACTAAGAAGATTGTGATGGGTATCACAATCAAATCTAATTTCAACAGCCCAGTGAAAACTTTTGCCGAGATTCCTATAAAAAGAATCATCTAAGAGAAGCTTTACTTCAGGGGGATAAACAGAAGTGGACTGGATGTAGAAAAGAGGAAACGGAGAAAGGAGATAGTAGATCTGGATAGTTTTGCAGACTAATCTTGGGACACAGGTCCAAGGTACTAAGTATAGCTGGGTACATACTTGAAGACAACTCACCAAATTTGAAATCTTTACTTTATTCTGATGTGTTCCGGAATACTTACCATGGTAAAAAACCAAAGCTACTAATTAAGTCAATTTAAATTAACTTGCTTATTTTGTCTTACTCTTTCAAGAACTTACTAAAGATTAGTCTGTAATTAGACATACAGTGGTAATAATTCAGACCAAAATCTCTGCCCTCTGGAACATGTATATGGGGGTGGGGTGGGGAGGGAAATAACACTAAAATAAGCACAAACTTAAATATGATGGTTTCAGATAATACAAGTCCTAAGGGGAAAATAAAACTGATGGTAATGGGATGTGACTCACATGAGGTCACATCAGAGGGTGTCTCTGAGTTGAGACAGCAGGAAGCACCAGGTATAGCGGGGTCTGGAAGAGAGGGTGGGGGAATTATTCCAGGTGGGGAGGATGGTAAGTGTAAAAGGCTTCCCAAATGGCTCAGTGGGTAAAGAATCTGCCTGCAGTGCAGGAGACACAAAAGAAACCAGTTTGACCAGGAAGATCCCCTGGAGAAGGAAGTGGCAACACACTCCAATATTCTTGCCTTGGAGAATCCCATGGACAGAGGAGCCTGGGGGACTACAGTCTATGGGGATGCAAAGAGTCAAACACAACTGAGCGACCGAGTACACAGGAATAGTCTGGGTTCAAGGCACCTGGAGGAGGCTAATCTGACAAGAGACAATCACTACCAGTGAAGGTGGAGAGTTGCCTGTGACTCAGCCAGCAAGGATGGTTCTCCCTGGTAGGAAATGTGAATGTTCTTCTACTGGTAACAGAGGCCATGGGATGGAATAACATGATCTGATGCAAACTTTACAGTCTGGCTGCGGTACAGTGTATCACCAAGAGCAAGAAATGATGCAGAAGACCATTTAGGAGCCTCCAGAAAAAACACAACATCGAACACACCTTCATTATAACTGAGTAAGGACCATTTTGGACTACTTACTTCCAGAACTATAAGAGAAGAGATGTGGTGCTTTAAGCCACAATATGTGTGGTATAGTACCAGTTGAAAACTAATACATTGCTGTATAAGACTAAATGGGATATAAAAAAGAAACTGTTCTTTACTGTAAAGTTTCTGTGCTCAACCAAAAAACACCTATCTATCCTTTGATTATCTGTTGTATCAGAGTTTGAAACATACTAAAAACCTGAGAAAAATCCATTTGACTATTTCTCCTCAAGTGTTTTTCACCAGCAAGTTTTAACTTACAAACCTATTTTCTTCTCACATAACTTCAAAACATCTTCAGGAAACATCAGGGTACTATGAAATTTTCTCAATGACAAATAATCTCTTTTGATGTTTCAAAAAAAGTTATGTAACTAATGTCAGAGATTTGAAAAATAACATTGAGCACTTGTATTTGATTCAAAGTTCATAAATTTGAATATATGAATTCATATAAATTAGCAATCAGTCTGAAAATCTGTTTTATTTATTTCTTTCTTTGCTTCTTATCTGGAAAATAGGAGCTGCATTAATCAAAAAATAAATGCAGTGAAAATGAAATGCAAAAATCGTCTTCATTAATATACTTAGGATAAGATTTCAAGTACACAAGTCAAAAAGAAAACTACCATTTGAATGTACATCACCATATTTTGTTTTATTGCTTTTCCTCACTCCAAAAGATTCTCACTTAGAAAAACAGGGAATAATACCTCGGTTCCTTATATCAGTGAAACTGGCTTACGATAATAATCAGTGAAAACAGTGGTTTCTACTGGACAGAAATGTTATAACACCCGACTTCCAATCTGTTTTGATATGTGAAAACTTTTGGAAAAGGGGCACAATGTGTCTGACATCAAAATTCACTCCGCTGTGTTATCATGAACTTCTGGTGTGATGTTTAGTCTGGTGTTACACAAAGATTGAGGAAAAACGATTAGCACAGATCAAACGGGTTATTTTAAGGACAACTGATTATCATCATATATGAAGTCATAATAGTTTAATAAACTAGAACTCTAATATCGTGATCTGTGTTTCATACCATAAAGTGGGAAGGGAAATATGATTAACATCTTTGGCTCAGAACTCGGAGCTTTACAAAGAATATCTTATTTAATCCTCACCACATACCTTGGAGAGAGTGTCTGTAACCCTAACACTATTATAATGGAAAAACCTAGAGTTCTGTGCATTTAAGTAACTTACCAAGGGTCAGACAACATAGTAGTGACAAAGTCAGGATTCAGAAAGAATGCAGATTTAGAGTCTGTTACTTGAAGTGTATGTTGTCTATTATACCTTGGGCCTCCCATTTGGTCCTGCCTCCTCCTCATTTAGAGACATTGTGTAGAGCTGCCAAAGTGATTAGTGATGTCATGCAAAACCTGGTCTCAGAGGAGTGACAAAGGAGTTTCATCATCTTGCTTTTGCTTAGAAAGAAACAGATAATAGAATTAGGATTAAGAAATTTCAAAGTAATTTAATAGAAGTCAGTGTATAGATTCCATAAAAATACCTGTAAGAGTCTTTATATTTTTCAACATAAAACAGTACTGACACTTAATCAACATGAAATTAATATACCTGTAGTTGAAATATATATGTTTTTTTATCTTACTATACACACTTACATACACATACATACACATACATAGTTGCGGTTGCACATCTCTGGGAATTTTAAAATGCAGCTGCACAATCTTTGACATGATGCCATGAAAAAATGGAGACTATTCCTGTCCCTTAAATTGGACTGACTACTATGACTTGGTTATGATGGATAAAAAGTGTCAGAAGTGATACTCTGTCTCTCCAATGAGAGTTTAGAAAATGTCATGGAGCCTCTGCCTGGCTCTCTCTTGGAACCCTCCTCCTGGAATGAGGCATCACGCTGTGTGAAAACCCAGACCACATGGAAGTCTTATGCCAACAGATCCAGCCAAAGTCCCAGTCAGCTACCAGTACCAACCACCAGATGTGTAACTGACTGAACTTCAGATGATTCCAGCAAAATTCCCTCCAGCTGCCCCAGCTGAAAGAACTGTGAACCCTGCTCAAATATTAGATTCAAGAGCAAAAGAGATATCATTATTGCTGAATTTAGTAAGTGTATTAGTTTGCTAATACTTGTAACTGTTTTGGTCATGGCCTTCCATAACAAAATAACATAGACCGGGTGGTTAAACAACAGAAATTTGTCTTCTCATAGTTTTGGAGGCTAGAAGTTCAAGATTAAGTTGTCAGCACAGTTCATTTCCATTCTGAGACCTCTCTCCTTGACATGTAGGTGTCGTCTTCTCCCTGTGTGTTCCCATTATCTTTCTTCTGTGTGTGTGTGTGTGTGTGTGTGTGTGTGTGTGTGTGTGTGCGAGAGAGAGAGAGAGAGAGAGAGAGAGAGAGAGAGAGAGAGAGAGAACTAATCTCTTCTTATAAACACACTAGTTATATCACATGGGGTCCATCTATTTTTACTTAATAACCTTTCTAAAAGCCCCACCCAGAAATTCAATCACATTCTGAGCTCCTGGGGGTTAGGGTTTCAACATATGAGGTTTTAGAGGACACAATTCAGCCTCTAACAGTAAGCTGTGGTGCACTTTATTATGCAGAAATGGGGCTTCCCTGGTGGCTCAGACAGTAAAGAATCCACCCGTAATGCAAGAGACCTGGGTTTGATCACTGGGTCAGGAAGATCCCCTGGAGAAGGGAATGGTGACCCATTCCAGTATTCTTACATAGAGAATTCCATGGATAGAGGAGCCAGGTGGGCTACAGTCCATGGGGTTGCAAAGAGTTGGACACAACTGAGCGACTAACATTATGCAGAAATACATAACTAGAATAACAATCACAGTATTTTGTAACAAAGACTAGCCAAATTTGTATTCTCCAAGCATATTTACATAGGAAATATATTACTGTTGAAAAAATAGTAGTGCTATTTAGCAGGAGCAGATGTCCTAATCAAAATAACCACAACAAGAAGGATGATGACAGCCTTCATTTATGGAGACATGTCTATAAACAAAATCATTTACTAAGTCCTAGGCACAAAGGATCTCATTCAGTCTTTACAACAACCTAAGAAGAAAGCATTATCATCCTTGGGTTATCGTCAGGACATCCGAGGCTAGATGAAGGGGAAAGGAAATGAAGAGGAAAATGAAGACAGTGGTGGCTGAGAACCGTATAGGACAGGATGCTTCACTTGTGAGGCAGGTATGAATTCAAATCCTGGTTCTTGCAAACCATCTTGAGAAACATCAAGATGTTTCTGCATCTTGAGAAATATCATGTAAGTGACTTGCCCAAGGTCACACAGAGAAGACTGAGCTGAGCTGAAAACTTGTACCTCCTGCCTTGGGGTGCCCTGGCTCCTTCCGTCAGCATTGTTCTCTTTTAAAAATATTCTCTTAAATCCAGCTGTAGAAGATACCAAGTAAAATTTTTGTACTCATCCATCTCCTTTATTCTTCTATTGCACTGAAAAATTTTGAAACCCTTTGAAAGGAATATGATTTGAAACAGTGCAACAATAGGTATATAGAAAATAATCCTCAGTTAAAACACATGCTGGAGAAATTACTGATCCACCCTTTAAAATTGCCCTCTACAGGAAAATATTTACCTGCTGGGGCTTTGCATGGATGCATGTTAAATGTCTGAGAAATTACAGGGACGTGAGCCCAAACATGAATTCTCAGGTCACTGTAATGTAATTCTAAGTGAATTCTTTTTTTTTTTTTAGCTTAAAACAATATACATTTATTATCTTACAGTTCTGGAGGTCAGAAATATGAAACGGGTCTCCCTGAACTAAAATCAAGGTATTGGGAGGGTTGCGTTGCTTCAGGAGGCTCTTAGAAGAATCCATCTCCTTCCCTTAAGCAGCTAAGCAAACTTTTTAAGAAGCATTGAAATGAGAGTTAACAATGGCACAAAGGAAATCCATGATTGGCTCTTTGTCTTCTTCTTTAATTTTTTTGATGTCTTTATTGAATTTTGTTACAATATTGCTCCTGTCTTATGGTTTGGCTTTTTGCTTTCAAGCATGTGGGATCTTAGTTCCCTGCCCAGGGATTGAACCAAGGCCCCCTGGACTCAAAAGTGCAGTTTTAACCACTGGACTGCCAGGGAAGTCCCTGGATCTTTGTTCTACATCATACAATTGGTTCCTTATACAGGAAATGGCAACCCACTCCAGTATTCTTGCCTGGAGAATCCCATGGCTAGAGGAGCCTGGTGGGCTGCAGTTCATGGGGTCGCAAAGAGTCGTACATGACTGAGCGACTTAAAAGATAAGAAAGATAAAGATAAGATACTATTATGTTAGCAGGGAATTTTGTTTTCATAATCCTCCTTCTTAGCAGTGACCATCTCGTAGGGTGGTAGATAGATCCCATCAGGCCAGAGTCTATGGCTGGGCTGTAAACACGCATAACATCTGTGTGTAATATCTCAGCTTAAGGGAAATCATTTCCTCAGAGATTATCTTTGCTCTGCTCTGTTGACCCTGTCTCCCTTTCAGAGATAAACTGGAGAACAAGCCAATCAACACACAAAGTGTAGGAATGTGTGGAAATCTTTTCTATCCAAGTCTGGAAAAAAAAAAAAAAAAAAGGAACTTGAAGACAGTATATGGGATTCTCTCACTGTCCATGTATTTTGCCGCATCTGTCAGAGTCATGGACATATTAAAAAGAGTTGAACTTTCCTGAGTCTTGCCTCCTGACTAAAAATTAAAGTTTTTAAATGTTGCATAAAGAGAAGCTTACTCAGTTGAGCACTGTCTATGGAATAAAAGCATTTCCCAACTCTCTTTCCTCCCACCTGCTACCAGCACTACCTGTAACAGAGAAAGAGATTTGTATTTAGTATTTCTGTCATTGGCCAGGGCAGATATAACATAGAAGTATTCAGAAGAGGGTCCAGTCAGGTTAAAATCCTACATCAAAATATTTGCTTGATCTTGGTTTCTATTTGGTTTGGTATGTTGTCTGCTGCTAAAATAATATGAAGAGTAAGTAAAAGCTCTTTCGGCAACATGTTTGTGAGAAAGATACATCTAGGTAGTATCAGATATTTGCCTGAGGATTTATTTTTCAGTTCAGTGATCGGAGGGGTGGGGATGGTGGGATGGGGTGGGGGTGGGAGACAGAGAGAGAGAGAGAGAGAGAGAGAGAGACAGACAGACAGACAGACAGACAGACAGACAGACAGAGAGACAGAGACAGAGACAGAGGGACAGAGAGACAGAGAGATTCTTACCTAGATCCTCTAACTCAAATTAACACTTTCTTTATTACCTCCACAAATATTCAAAGATGTCACTGATGAGAAATATAACATGCTACCAAGTACATTCAAATAATGCCCTAAGTCAAATTATTCCTTATTTTATAATTTTCTTTACTATTTATTGTAATATGGAGAAACAAAGGAAACAGTGACAGACTTTATTTTCTTGGGCTCTAAAAACACTGCAGATGGTGACTGAAGCCATGAAATTAAAAGATGCTTGCTCCTTGGAAGAAAAGTTATGATCATTCTGGACAAGCATATTAAAAAACAGAGACATTACTTTGCCAACAAAAATCCATCTAGTTAAAGCTATGGTTTTTCCAGTAGTCATGTATGGATGTGAGAGTTGGACTATAAAGAAAGCTGAGCACCGAAGAATTGATGCTTTTGAACTGTGGTGTTGGAGAAAACTCTTGAGAGTCCCTTGGACTGCAAGGGGATCCAACCAGTACATCCTAAAGGAAATCAGTCATGAATATACATTGGAAGGACTGATGCTGAAGCTTAAGCTCCAATACTTTGGCCACCTGATGTGAAGAACTGACTCATTGGAAAAGACCCTGATGCTGGGAAAGATTGAAGGCAGGAGGAGAAGGGGACAACAGAGGATGAGATGGTTGGATGGCATCACTGATGCGATGGACATGAGTTTGAGCAAGCTCCAGGAGTTGGTGATGGACCAGAAAGCCTGGTGTGCTTCAGTCCATGGGACCTCAAAGAGTCGGACACGACTGAGCCACTGAACTGAACTGAATAATAAGTATTAATTATTATTTAGTGAAAAGAGTATAGGGAGATGTAGAAAGGCAGACAGAAATTTTTAAATTTCTAAATATAGGCTCTTGGGACCGAAGATGTGAAAGAAAGTATTCACAGATATAGAGAAATCAACAAACTTTACTCAAAGAGGACAGGACAAATTTCCACCGAGAACAAAAACTGTTGTCAAGTCAGTGTTTACGAGGATGATAAATGGGCAGCATGGGAAGTGCCTTGTGGTCTAAAAGTGTCATGCCTTAAGCTTTATTTCTGAAGTCTCGCTCAAATGTGGACACATTCTTCATTTGATCTTGCATTTTAGAAAATTCACAAAAGGCTTTGCCCAAGCCTCCTCTAGAGGAACTCCAGGGACATTTCACTCTGATTTCCATGTGTCTAATAAATGGGAGAGAGACATACAAGCATGCTGTTTCCTCTGTGAGTAACTCCTGTTTCCCTTATATAATTCTTCAGATCTATCAAGGCTGCAGAGCTTGGTGTATCAGCAAAGAGAGAATCCCATAGCAGCTCACTCTGAAGAAAAGTGTACGACCTAAAGAACAGGAAGGATGATTATTTAAGCTTTCAGAATGTTGTTTTTAAATCTCTGAGAATGAGTCATGTAAAAGCTGTGGTGCTTGGAATAAAGGCATAAATAAGACACAATTGCAATCCCTTGGAACAGCTCCCAGGAGAGCATGAGAGGTTACCACACAACAATGACCGAAGCCATCAGCACTGTAATAGATGAGGTGTTGATTCACTCATTTCAGGGCACAATGGAGAAGGCTTCGGAGAAGAGGTTACGCGAATGGAGCATCCAACCTTTGCTGAAAGCATATCACACACCAGACATGATGCTGAGTGCTTTGGACCACTATCTCTTCTCAGTGAATAAGAAGGAAGGTTTTATTATTAACTCCACTTTAGAGATAAATAACTGAGGGAGAAAGAGAGAGGAAGGATGAAGGAAAAAGGATGGAAGAAAGGAAGAAAAAGAGAAAGGAAAGAGATGTGTGTACGCTGCGAGCTAAGTTGTCTCAGTTGCGTCCGACTCTTTGCAGCCCCATGGTCTATAGCCCACCGGGCTCCTCGGTCCCTGGATTCTCCAGGCAAGAATACTGGAGTGGGTTGGCATGGCCTTCTCCAGGGGATCCTCCCCACCCAGGGATGGAACCTGTGTCTCTTCTGTCCCCTGCACTGGCAGGTGGGTTCTTTACCACTAGCGCCACCTGGGGAACCTCAAAGAAAGAAAATATTGAGAATTAAAATGTTAGGTAAATCCTGTTGCTAATGAACGACTAAGCCAAATCCTCAACTCCAGGCTGCAGACTGCTCTGCTTAAAGGTGTCACAGTCTACCTTGATATGAGAGGGATCTCAAAAAAACAAACAGTACTTATCCAGCAGTGATGAGATGCTCAAGGTTTTCTACAGCCATATAAAAATGTGACTCATAACATCATCACTCAAAGGCACTTTACCATAACATAAGCAACCTTGTTTCACGAATTGGTGATGTTCTACAACATTCCATATAAATGAAATTTCTGGGAATAGCCTCACTTTTAAAAACAAAAAACACTGAAGTAGAAATGTGCACGACAGTCATTTATTGCCTCCACCAGTAGCCCTGGGCAAGCACTCATCTTTTTTCTGCTAGTCTAGACAAGTGCTACTTTTTTTCAGAATTTCAGGTAAAGGGAGGGCCATACAGAAGGCAGCAGTCCTTTGTGTATGGACTCTCTGGCTCAGCGCAGTATCTTCCACATTCATCCACATCAATCTGCTTCTCAATATTTTGTCTCTTTTTCCCGCTGCATAATATTCCTCTGCATGGCTACACTATGACTGCTTATCTCTTCTCCTGCTGATGTACAGTTATTTCCAGTTTTGGATGAAAATAGCATGATTGGTAAGGTGTATAGGAGCTCCCTCTTGAGATGACTTCTACAATGAACAACCCAATTACTTACCAATTTTTCAAAAAATTTCGAGAGCCCACCACTCTTTAGTCTTAGACACAGTGGGCCTTTGATTCTAAGAACTCTGTGCTTCTGCCCATCAACTGCCCTTCAGTTTGACACAGAATTTTCTATGTCTGCAAGTCTCTTACCCAAGTATGATCTGTGTGTTTGGGTTCAATTTAAATTATGTGAGCTAAGAGAATCCCATCTCTCTAAATTGACCTTAGAATCCTACCCCAGTGCAGTCACCATGAGCTGATGGTAAGAGGGCAGCAGTGAGCACCGCACAGGCTAATTCTCTCAAATCCTCTATCAGCTCTTTCTTTGCCTTAGTGTCCTGAAATTAATGGAATTCTGCATCGAAATTACTCTTCTCTCCCAAAGGCAATGAAAACATGCTGGATGAGTCGAGAAGAAAATTGCAATGTATGGGAGATGAAGAAATATCTTTGTCATCATGTTCCCTGATGAAAGAAGACAAAAACGTGGCAGATTGTGTGGGTCTGCACAGCTGGTTACACAGCCAGGATACCATGGGCTGGCAGTTTCTGTGCTACACCTCTGCTCAAAGGCTCAGTCTCACAGATGAAAGGTTACAACCTCTGGCTTTAGACTAATCCTTCCATCAGATTCACAGTGGAGATAACTGGGAAGCTGCTTAAATGAAGTGCTGTCTGTAGGCCTAGCAGAAGTGATAATCCATAGAAGCCTTTGGTGTTTCATGCTCTACATCATTATTGGTGTGCCATATCAGACTGAATGAAAATGAGTTGAACCCCCATTAAGGGATCTTGAAGTAGGTCAGACATTTATCAAGGCAATATATAGAAAGCCTGCTTTTTATTTGGCCATTTTTTTTCCCCCAGACAGTAAGTTCCATTGAACTTGAAGTGATCCATGATTATAATAGCCATTTTATCTCCCAACTGGGGAAGAGGAGGATTTGGGGACAGTGCATTTAATGTCTTTTTTAAGGACCTCAAAGAAGCTTTTATAAACTATATCCTCTAAAACATCTTTCTGGCTGATTTTTAGTTTTGCCTGGTGTCACCCACCATAATCCAATTGTGATGCAGAGTCTGTTCACCAATGCCCTAAGTCCTTTTTAGTATATATAGGAGAAAAACAAAACTAAACTATTTTCAAGTGTATTTTGAAATACATATTTTTACTATCTTCATCCATAACTTTTCGTACTGTTTATGGGGTTCTGAAGTCAAGAATGCTGAGGCGGTTTGCCATTCCCTTCTCTGGTGGACATTTTGTCAGAAATCTCCACCAAGACCCACCCATCTTGATGGCCCTTGCACAGCATGGCTCATAGTCTCATTAAGTTACACAAAGCTGTGATCCATGTGATCATTTTGGTTATTTTTCGTGATTGTGGTTTTCATTCTGTCTGCCCTCTATGGATGCGGATAACGGGCTTGGGTAACTTAAGTCACTAGTTCTTACTTACATTGCAGGAATCATCTCTGAGCATCAGTAACTACCCACTTAACCCAGGATTTAGCTCCTGGCCACCTGTATCTGGTAGAGTGTTTTGCATTCTAGGATTGAGTCAGAAGACAGAGGTGTCACATTCGAGCTCTACCTCTTTCTAGCTTTGCAACCTCAGGCAACTAGTGAAGCCTCCTCGTGCCTTGAGTTTACTGCCTGTAAGAGGAGAATGATAATACAATAACAGTAACTGTCATCACAGGTCATGGCATAGATTAAATGAAGTAACAAATGCCTGGTGCAGAAGAAGAGCTCAATAAATACGAGACAATATTACTTCCCTGTTAGATCCTCTGGAGTCTAAAAGAACAAGCAGAAGGCTGGATCTCATTCCATGAGAATCACTCAACATCAGTGGCAAGGCCTACAGAGAAATGAAGTAAGGAAGGGTACCAGCACCATGCACATGATCGGCACTTTATGCTGATGGGAGGCAGGTTTAAATGATGTGTCACACACTCCTGGGCAGCATCAGGTGTGGCGTTAATTGTGCAGAACAGCCAATTAGTACAGCTGCAGTTAAGAGCAGTGCTGGATGCCTAGGAGGACTGGCCAGAGAACGGAGGGTTGGAGCAGAGCCTTCATGAAGAAGTGATAGAAAGGCGAGGACCATCTTATATTTAGCTAGTACCTAATCATATCCAACGAAGAGTCAAATAGCGATTTGCTTATTATCAGGCAGACATTTTTCTTCACGATGCCTAAGTATTTGCTACTGTAGACCATTTGAAATGAGGTAGGATTATAGTCGGAGAAGGCAATGGCACCCCACTCCAGTGCTCTTGCCTGGAAACTCCCATGGATGGAGAAGCCTGGTGGGCTGCCGTCCATGGGGTCGCTAAAAGTCGGACACGACTGAGCGACTTCACTTTTACTTTTCACTTTCATGCATTGGAGAAGGAAATGGCAGCCCACTCCAGTGTTCTCGCCTGGAGAATCCTAGGGACGGCAGAGCCTGGTGGGCTGCTGTCTATGGGGTCACACAGTCAGACACGACTGAAGCGACTTAGCAGCAGTAGCAGCAGGATTACAGTATAGCTAAAATATAGAAGAAAAAAAAAAAAAACCTGGGAAATTTTGTTTATAAAGTTGACACAGCCTATTCTCAAGGAGCAATGGATTTTTAAGTATGTCACCGCCTGCCCCTCCTCCCCCACGAAATGCAAGATGGAAACGCATTTTAGAAATAGGGTAGGAATATTTTAAGAGTTCTGATGAGCACTGACTTCATCTTTTATTTTTCTGGTGCAAAGTTTCGTGCCCGACACATCTGGGAGACTACTTCCTCTTGCCACACGAATGCACATCATATATAGTGGATCTCCATTTAATAAAGGGCTTGGAAATCCTGGGAGTGACAGGGGAGGTTGGACCTATTGGTCTCATAAACTGTATCGCAGTATCAGAATGCCATAGCAAGTCATAAATGCCATGAAAATGCTACTCATGTCAGGGTAAACTACAAATAAGAACTTTATGATGTCACAATACATCAGAGTTATATTTATGACTGTCCAGTGAGGATCAGTCCTTTAGCTGTACCAAAAAAAAAGATCTTTATCTACCATAAACCCAGCATAACCAGTTTATTGCTTCCATTAACATGTAATGTGTGACAAATATGCTTGGAGAATATTAAAAACATGAACATAATAAGACTTTAGGCTGACTGTCACATAAGACTACTGTCTGTTGGATTTAATAAATTACTCACAAAAAATATGATTATATAATTGGTTACTTATGAATAACCTACAAGAGAGTTAGACAAACTTTAACTGTAAAGGACCAGATTGTAAATATTTTCAGCTTTGCAGCTAAATGGGCTCTGTAACAACTATTCACCTCTGAGCTTATAGCAAGAAAGCAGACATGGGTATCATGTATTGATAAGTGAATGATTGCGACTCTGGTCAAATAAAACAAAAATAAGATGCAGACCAGCTTTGGTCCTCAGGATAGTTTGCTGACACTTAGTTTACCATAATTTAATTTGAAAGCTTTACTATTTGGTTGTCTCTAGTCTGTTTTCCAGTAGTCATGTACAGATGTGAGAGCTGGACCATAAAGAAGGCTGAGCGCCAAAGATTTGATACTTTTGAAGTGTTGTGCTGGAGAAGACCCCTGAGAGTACATTGGACTACAAGGATATTAAACCAGTCAATCCTAAAGGAAATCAATCCTGAATATTCATTCGAAGAACTGATGCTGAAGCTGAAGCTCTGATATGTTGGCCACCTGAAGAGCTGACTCATGGGGAAAGACCCTGATGTTGGCAAAGATTGAGAGCAGAAAAAGAATGAGGCAACAGAGAATGAGATGATTGGATGACGCCACTGACTCAATGGACATGAGTTTCAGCAAACTCAGGGAGATGGTAAAGGACAGGGAAGACTGGTGTGTTGCAGTCCATGGTGGATCAAACAGTTGGACACTGAGTGACTGAACAATATGCCTGCTTTGCAGCTTTTGAGCTTTAGACCAAAGGGGAAGGTCTAAATTCAAAGTGACCTGTTCTCCTTTCTCCACCTTCCTAGCTATGGATCAGACAGCTTACAAGGATTCATTTTTCAGGCCAGACACAGTGTGAGGAATAAGGGTGTAGTGTCAAAACAGCCACAATCCTTTCTTTTTCTGCATCACGAAAAAAGAAAGTTGAGTGACTGAACAATATGCCTGCTTTGCAGCTTTTGAGCTTTAGACCAAAGGGGAAGGTCTAAATTCAAAGTGACCTGTTCTCCTTTCTCCACCTTCCTAGCTATGGATCAGACAGCTTACAAGGATTCATTTTTCAGGCCAGACACAGTGTGAGGAATAAGGGTGTAGTGTCAAAACAGCCACAATCCTTTCTTCTTCTGCATCACGAAAAAAGAAAGAACATGAAGGCGCTCAGTCATGTCTGACCGTTTGTGACCCTGTGGACTGTAGCCTGCTAGGCTCCTCTGTCCATGGGATTTTTCAGGCAATACTGGAGTGGCTTGTCATTTCCTTCTCTAGGGGATCTTCCCAACCCAGGGATCGAACCCAGGTCTCCTGTACTGCAGGCGGACTCCTTACCATTTGAGCCACCAGAGAAGTCATAAAAGATGGTATCAAAAAATGTGTCAAATGAGAGAGAGAAAAAAAAAAGATTAAATAATGGTAAATTTTGGAAGTCCATAAACTTCATGGGAAGAGAAAGCAGGGAAACAAATAAATAGAATATACTACACTGGGAACAGAGGGAATAATAAATGTCAATGGGGGTATTACTCCAGAAGGTTCATGATTGGATTTGCCTCTTTATATACAGTGACAGGTAAGCTCCCTTGTCCAATATATTTTGGGTTATACCATTTTATTTACAGCCACTTTCTCCTGTGTGTTGGGGGCATCGTATATATAGCTCCCACAGAGGTAGACTAGGGCAGGATTTTATCTTCAGAACTGAGATTCTGAATTGGATTAAATCCTTTCTAAGGTATGTGCACCGCAAACTCTTCTCCTTCTATACAATTTCTTGGGGACTCAACTTTCTGCCTGAATCAAATACACTGCACCTTGAAAGGAATTTCCATTCTGGATATTCCCCTGTGTAGACCTCCTGAATATCTACTCATGGAGGCATAAAGCCGTGGCAATGTCTCCCTGACAGAAAGTACATTCTCAGGCTTGCTTATTTTCCCCAGAAGTCAGCTAAACTTTCATGTGAGTGGCAAAAACTCTGTGAAGCTGCCCTCCTAAATGCTTTAGAAATGCCATTTAGCTGGTACTGTGGGGAGAGAACTTAAGAAAAATTCAACCCCGATAGAATTACATTTGTTCTTCATTCAGTCTTGGTGAACTTTCTAGGCTATAGAGCATATTGCTTTTACTGTGCTGTCATTTCTGAAAACCAAATTGCCCCAGAACTTTTATAATCACCCAGGAGAACTCCTAAGTGGGTTTAGTGTCATTCTATGAATCACAACTCTGATACAGGGTTTGTGGTGGCCCAGTATTTCCGCACACTCTGACTCATGGGATCTTCAAAGCAGTAAGGCGGAGCCCCTTACCTGCCTACCAGGCCAAGCGGGGCTCCAAGAGGCAAGAGTGGCCTCCCAGGGTTTTAGATCACCTAATATAGCCCTTCTGTGAAAAGAGGCCCAGAGGACAAAGTCATTCATCCAATAAAAAGGTCACAGGGTGATGTCACAGAGTCAAGGAACAGCTCAATATGGGCCAGAGTTCTTGTCCCTGTTTCCCGGGGGTCTCTACTTTGTGCTTGTACACCAATTTAAAATAAAAGAGACAAAATGAGATAATGAAATTCATCAACCGACAGCTCAGAGTAAACTGGCTCCAGCAAAAGCAATGCCTTTCATGAGGCAAATCACACCAGGTGCCAGGAGGCACCTTAAAATAAAAGCTTGAAATGCCTTGACAGGAGGGGATGAAGACCTGGGCTTCCTGTTCTTTTCCCACCACCATTCATTCCTGGAAGATGTCTTCTGGTAGATTCTTGGATAAAATAAGGGTTTGTATAAGTATATATAATAGGCATGGATATTAAAAACACAACTTCATGTGTGTGCATGTACACATATATACACATATGCTATGTGCTGAGCCGCTTCAGTCATGTCTGACTCTGCAACCCTATGGATGGTAGCCTGGCAGGTCCCTCTGTTCATGGAATTCTCTAGGCAAGAAGAACGGTTTCTTTACCACTAGCACCACCTGGAAAGCTATATATATATTCATACACACACACACACACACACATAGACACACACACACACACACACACAGGGCTTCCCTGATAGCTCAATCAATGCAGGAGACCCCAGTTCGATCCCTGGGACAGGAAGATATGTTGGAAGAGGATAGGCTGCCCATTCCGGTATTCCTGGGCTTCCCTTGTGGCTCAGCTGGTAAAGAATCTGCCTGCACTGTGGGAGATCTGGGTTCAATCCCTAGGTTGGGAAGATCTCCTGGAGAAGGGAAAGCCTACCCATTCTGGTATTATGGCCTGGAGAATTCCATGGACTATATAATCCATGAGGTTGCAAAGAGTCAGACATGACTGAGTAACTTTCACTTTCACTTACACACACACACACACACAACTTCATAATATATATTAAAAACAAAACATATATATATGTATTATATATATATGTACATTATATATATAATGTACTTACATAAAACATATATATGTATTATATATATATGTACATTATATATATCATACCTACACACAGAGCTTCATGAAAATTCTGCTAAGCCCACAGTACCAAAAATTGTAAATATATCTTCCTACCCTTTGAGTTTCATTACTGTGTAGGGTTGGGTATGTGATCTCTGAAATCAATGTTTTATTCATTTATATTTTCAAGACCTAGAACACAGTCTGGTGTACAATCAGTGCTTAGCAAGTCTTCTTCTTTAAATTTATCCAAAATATAATTTTTTTTACTGCTGTAAAATAGAAAAGTGTCATACAAAGCTATAATAAAAATAAAGTTAATGATCATAGGGAGTGTTTTGAATGCTTATTATCGCCAGGTACTATTCTACGGGATTTACATGGATTTCCCCTTTTAATTCTCAAAACAGAGCTACAAGGGACTATTAGTACCCATTTTACAGAAAAAAAAACTGAGGATAGAGATATTATGTAATTGCAACATGATCCTCAAACTGGAAAGTAAAGGCTTTTAAGTCAGTATTCAGTCCTCCAAATTCTGGCCCCTGAATCTACCTTTTCAGCTAGAAATAATACAATAAGTTAACTTTTTAAAAATTTTACTATAGTGAGTGCAGCTAAGACAAAATGGGGTTCAAAGTATCATCATACAATAATTATTTTGTGCAATAGCATTAACTGTGACAGATCTTAGCCAGCTATAAGATTGTTAAGGACTGAAAGTCTTCATTATTCTAACTTAAACTTTTTCTATGTCAGCAAAGTAAAAAATAAGTTTGGAATGCCCATCTCACTCCCCACCTTAAAAATACTGAAAAAGTTGTTAGGCACAAATAAGAATATTGTATGAAACAACTCTACAACTACCTTATCACCTCCAAGAATGATTCCAGGACACTCTGCAAAGGAATTCTGAAATTCTTCACCCTGACACATCAACAGCCACACACACTGCTGTAAAAGATTGTCAAGCAGCAAATGTAGGTCTATGTGCAACTCAATGTATATCCAGAAAAAACAACAACAACAACAACAACAAACTATCCTACTCCAAGGAAGAGATAAAAACTAGCTTTCTCTTTCTCACATTTAAGAAAGTGGAGTCTTTTCCTGTTCAGTTGGTATGTTCATTTGTGTCATATTTTAGATTTCACGTATAAGTGGTATCATATGGTATTTGTCTTTCTCCTTCTGACTTACTAGGGGGTGGGGAGGTGGAAAGGAAACATTGGGAGTATGGGATTAGCAGATATAAACTATTACAGACAGGATGGATAAACAACAAGATCTTACTGTATAGTGCAGGGAACTATATTCAATATCCTGTGATAAAACATAATGGAAAAGAATATGAAAAAGTATATGTATATGTATAACGGAGTCACTTTGCTATACAGCAGAAATTAACAGAAGTTGCAAATCAACTATACTTAAATAGAGGCTTTCCAGGTGGCACTAGTGGTAAAGAACCTGCCTGCCAATGCAGGAGCCCGAAGAGACTTGGGTTCGATTCCTGGGTCAGTCGGGAAGATCCCCTGGAGGAGGGCATGGCAACCCACTCCAGTGTTCTTGCCTGGAGTATCCCATGGACAGAGGAGCCCGCAGGTTACAGACCATAGGGGTCACAAAGAGTTGGACACAACTGAAATAAATGTTAAAAAAAAAGAAAGTGGAAGTAAAGTTTTCAACAATTTAAAGCACTTCTTCCTTTAAAAAATGTGCAAATTATTGAATGTCTATTCTGGTCCTGGCACGAATACAGTTTTTGAGATACATGGTCCCTCTCCTGTGGATCTGTGAGAGGCACACATTCATCAAATAATCACACACCCAAAATGCAAAAAACTACAGAGTGATAGAGTGAAGACTAAGAGGTGAACTTTGCTTTAAAAACCTATGAAGAAAGAATTTTATCCAGGGTAATCTCTAGGGACTTTCTTGAGGAAGCAATGCTAGTGCCCACATCTAAGCTGTGAGTCAAGTTGGGCTAAGAGTGGAGGGAAAGGAAGAGGATGAGCAAAGGACACAAGAAAAAGACCCTAAAGTGAGGGAAGGAGGACAGGTGAGGGTGAGGTACAGCCAGAGGGGCTGGAGCAGAAGATTCAGACATTTGGACCGGCGATAAGATCGTGAAGGCTTGCTGCCATGTTGAGGAGCTTTATGCTTATCCCGGGAGCATCGTAAAGCCAAGGATATGTTAGTCTTTGTCTCAGTTTCCTCAGATTCACATATTTGCAATGTGGAGAGGCAACAGAGTGAAAGGGGAGGGATCAGTAATATGGCTACTGAAATATATGCTGATATTTATAATTTTCATGTTCAAATAAATCTAAATCCATATAAAATACTAACACAGTTGCTAATGGTTGAATTGTGCATCTCTTGGAAAAGATGCTTGGAAGTCTTAACCCCCAGTGCCTCAGAAAGTTACCTTCGTTAGTAACACAGTCTTTACAGAAGTAATCAATTAAGTGATCAAGAGCTCAGACTTAGGAAAAGATTGCCAAGGATGACTGCCCATGTGCTAGCTGAGTATCCAATCTCTGTTTCTATTAAATAGAATGCTCCAAAGAATATTTAATAAATTATTTACATGAGTAAATAATTTGTTAAGTCAGGGGAGTTTTTCTCTGTTATGACTCTTCCCAACAGTACAATAACAATTCTTGTTTCTTCCTTTAATAATAGCATGATAATTTTTAATATGGAATCATAATAATTTCCTTTCCTTGACCCTACTTCTAAGTCAGGTTCAATTCCCCCCTTCCTTTTTTATAACAAAATACCTCAAAAGACTTATATATTCTTCCAGCCAATGATGATTCTCCCACTCTCTTTTAAAACCATTTAGACTTTCACCATAATCAACCCCAGCAAAAACATTAGTGAAGACCATTGATGACCTCCACATTGGTTAACTCCATAGTCCCTTCTCATCCTGATTTTACACTAACCCATCTACAGAATTTAGCATGGCTATCATCTGTTCCCACTTGCTACAGGTTTTCTCACTTGGCTTCTAGGACATCATATTCTCATGGTTTTCTTACTGTCTCATCGGTTGATCTTCCCTGTTCTGTTTGTTGATTTATCCCCTTCTGCCAGAGCTCTTAAAATTGAGTCATTGGATCTCTACTCCTCTATAGACACTCACTTCCTTGGTGATGTCATCTAAGCTTGCAGCTTTAAATATCATCCATATTCTTCTGCCTCTCGCTTGTACATATCCAGACAAAATGTTCCTTTAGAACTCTAGACTCATACTTTCAATTACCTACTCAACACCTCCACTCATATACATAAAAGATCTCTAAAACTTCATCTGCTTCAAGCTGACCTCACATTCTGTACCCAACCATACCACTTTCAGTCTTCACCATCCCAATCAATGGCAACAACCTATTTCTTGCTGTTCAGGGCAAAAATTTTACGCGGCGTCCACAAAGCTTCTTAACTTTCTTTTCCAGCCTGCAACCTGTTAGTTTGTACCATCAAAATGAAACAGTATTCTCACTACTCCCATTATTAGCTGATTTGAATATAATAGTCTGACTGGTGGGTTTCCTTCTCTTTATTTCTACTCTGCATCCAACATAGTATTCAGAGTTGCTCTAAACCATTTCACCTTATTCCTTTGCTCAAAACTCTCCAATCAAACATGAAAAACAGAAAACATATTTTACATTAGCGTGGAAAGAAGGTAGCAATAAGGAAAAGACAGGATTTATAAGTATTGGTATATTAGAAAAAAATTGAAATGAATGGATAAATATAATACGGTGTTTTTCTATTGGTACTAGGGTTTGCATTATCTATATTTTCAAAATAATGATGTTTTGAAGGGAAACTATGTTATGGAATCCAAACAGCAAGTTTAAATTTCATGTCTAATAGATCATACACATAAAGCATAAACCATCAGCCATTATTCACTCATGTAAGATCTATAAATAATGAAACTACAGTGTATTGGGCAGGTATAAAAATGGGTAGTAATTGTGATTAATGAAATTATAGTAAGAAAAGATGAAATTCTATGAATAAATCTGTATCAGTAAAAAGATTTTCAGGCTAAAGATAACAAACTAAACCATCAAACAGTAGGTGGTAGATAATTCATTTTCTTATAACATTTAAAATAAATAAACATTGATGATGTCTGTAGATTGTTTTTATTTGTTTTAGAGCAGACTTTGAACTGTAATATTATTTAATTAGTGTGTATTAGCAGCACTTTGCCCACTCTCAAGGTAAAATGAAGCATTCGGAGTTTAAGTCAATTCCTTCCTCTCCCCCCTTATCTTTGGTCTGCAAACGTCACTATTCTTTTCGACCCCAGATATTATTTATGGACTGAGCTACATTGTTTGGCACTGATATTTCTTTGTATTATTTAAATACGTATTTAGTTATTTTCCCTTTGGCTGCACCGAGTCTTCATTGTGGCATGCAGGCTTTTTCTAGTTGTAGAGAGTGGGGGCTACCCCTTGCTGCAATGCACAGGCTTCCCGATCAGTGGCTTCTCTCGTGGTGCTTCTCATTGCGGTGGCAGAGCAAGGGCTCTAGCGGGGCTGGGTCGCAGGAGTTGTGGCACAGAGGCTTCGGCTGTTCCCCGGCATGTGGGATCTTCCTGGAGAAGGGATCGAACTTGTGTCCTCTGCATTGGCAGGCTGATCCAGGTCTTAACCACTGGATCCTCAGGGAAGCTCCTACATTTCTTTTTTATCCTTTAGTTTTGGTATGTTTATGTTCATTTCATCTTTTCAGATAAACAGCCAGTAAGTAACTCAAAGACCTTTTCCTTTCCCCAAACTCTCAGAACAGTGAAAACAAGGTGATGTTTAGTAAACATCAGTTTATTGGGATTAACACACACTCATCTTCAGAAATCAAAGTAACAGTTAACAAGTCTTATTACCACACATGATAACCTCCAATTTTTCTTTTCTTTTTAAAAAAAATTTATTTATTTAATACTTTATTCTACTTTACAATAAGGTATTGGTTTTGCCATACATTGACAGGAATCAGCCACAGGTGTACACGAGCTCCCAATGCCGAAGCCCCCTCCCACCTCCCACCCCACACCATTTCCCTGGATCATCCCGTACACCAGCCTCAAGCATTCTGTATCCTGTATTGAACATGATAACCTCCAATTTTTCATTAGAACATTCTCTTTTCTTTCCTTGCTTTGAAAAACTTTCAAAGACCCTGACTATTGGCTGAATCTTTCATTTGTTATTTTTATTCAAATATGCAGAAAGTTTCTAATTTCCAAGGATACAAATAATCTGTCATGATATGACTTCTACATGCTAGCAAAGTCACCATTCTATTATCCTGCAAAGGAGCTAAGACCTGATCAAATTATTCTGGACAGCATCAGCCCAGACCTTAAACTATCTATAGAATTCACAATGTGTTGACATGGCTGACAATTTCCAAATCCTTCACAACATCTCTGATATTTTTTTTATGCTTTGCCGTCTCCCACAGAGTGCTTCTTTCAGTCTGTCGCTTTCTTTCTACATGAAAACTCCCTTTGATTCTCTCCTGCTGCTTATAAGTAAACTCCCTGATGTGTTTGCAATTTATTGTGATCTATTTTCCTCTTTCCAATAAAGATGAATTTTACAGCCACTCTCATAGTGACCAGTGTGGGGAGGAAGAAAAAACCTTCAGAATGATATTAGCAACAAGCCAAGTAAATAGCATACAGTTGACACTAAAGAAATGATATGTGACTATAAATTATTTATTGTCCCACCATTTTAATACAGGAATTGCTGAACAGGAATTTACAGCAAGGAATAGGTAGCAAGCAGTGACCGTGAGAAATGGTAGTTATTTTTTTTCAACTTCTATTTTCATTAAAGTCACAAACAATTTTTCTTTGCCTAACTAAAAATTTTCTCCAAGATAGTGGCACAACAAACCAAGTATGGAGGTCAGCTAATGATGTATATAATGTATATATATAATGTATATAATGGAGGTCAGCTAATGATTTATATAATGTATATAATGTATATAATGATGACCCATGGCTAAGGTCAAGGCTTACAATCCAGATCTGACTTACTTCTCCAGTCTGCTAGTTCCCTGTAATTTATACTATGCCATGCCATGCTCAGCTTCTTTAGTCATGTCTGACTCTCCGACCCTATAGACTATAGCCCTCCAGGCTCTGAAGTCCATGGGATTTTCTGGGCAAGAATACTGGAGTGGGTTGCCATGCCCTCCTCCAGGGGATCTTCCTTTCCCAGGGACTGAACTCATGTCTACTGCATTGCAGGCAGATTCTTTAGACCACACTGACCTCAAATATGTCCCACCCGTGCACACCTTTGTCCCTCACAGTCCCACCTGCATGGAATAAACTTCTACAAGTGGCCAACGCCACTTGGAAAACTCATCATCTTTGCAAAAGGAGCATCAGCATCCATAGATTTGGGTTCGATCCAAGCATGCTCACACCAACTATCATCCTCACCACTAAGGCAGAGTTTATCACTTACTCCTCGTATACACTGTGCAAATAGTTTGTTTCAAAACACATGGTTTACTCATTTCCCTATAGGTGACTCATTTGTTTACAATCCTATGTCTCATTATGTGACTTTCATAGCCAGGGCCTACGTCTTTGGGCTTTTTTGATCTACTCTGCCTATCACAGCACTTGAGGCAAGGTAAGTGCTCCATTAATAACTGTTGAATAACTGTTGAATGATAGAGGACTGAAAAAAAAAAAAAACTGGACAAGTGCCTTATCCTCACCACAAGTTAGGAGTCTGAGAATTATGCTTATACTCTCTCACAAAATCATATTCCTCTAAGAAAAAACATTTGATTTACATTTCTATAGGTGGGAAGGTAAGTTAGCAAAATTCTTTAAAGATAAACTATTTCAGTGAAATTATTGTATCATTAAAAGTTTATTATTGTAAATAATACAATAATAAACATTTATTATTGTAAATTTATAGAAATAAAAATGAGACAAAGAACATGTTATCAAGTAGAAATAAATTGTAGGTGTACGTGAGTGATTTCCTCTTTATTTTCTTTGTTTTGTGGTTGTAATCAAATTCACAACATGAAGTGTCATTAATCGCATATGATAATGATACTCCCACCGTGATTTATGAAAAGGACTAAAGCAATTCTGACATCTGACAACAGTTACAGTCATTATATCTTGTCCTTATGAACATGCTATTTTTAGATGTGTATAAGAGACAGTGTTCATATAGATAATGTGTATGAATTTTGTGTAGTATATTTTTAGTTTTATTTTAGTTTATAATTAAAGTGCATGATTCCATGTATATAGATGCTCCTTAAAAACTGAAAAATATCTTAACTAGATAAAACTTATCTTTTTTCAGTGTCAATAATTGATATATTAAAGTCATTTTTAACAGGTAATGCTAAGAATGTCTTCACTTGGGCCTTCTGTGGATTGCCAGTGAAATTTTGAGACTATAATCCAAATGAAATTGTGGAATTTCATTCTGCAAAGGAATAAAAGAGATTTGAAACTTAAAGAACTGAAACCATATTTTTTTAAAAGAAAATAACATTTTCTCAAAATAAGAAAGTTTAACGTTATCTCTGAGTAAATCAAACACTACTTCTGTGAAAGGAAAACAGTGTTTCAGTTTGAGGTACTATGGAACCATCAACAGAAATTCAGAAATTTCCAAATAAGAAATGGGATGGAGGAAGAGAGATTATTCATGTTTAAAAGTTGTGAAGTCATGTTCGACTCTTTGATGAGCTAATGGATTATAGCTTTCTGGGCTCCTCTTTTCATGGGATTCCCCAGGCAAGAATTCCCCAGGCAGAATACTGGTATGGGTTGCCATTTCCTTCTCCAGGGGATCTTCCTGACCCAGGGATTGAACCCATGTCTCCTGAATTGGTAGGTGGATTCTTTACCCACTGAGCTACCTGGGAGGCCCAAAGTGATTGCTATTCCCCAAACTGCTCATAGTATTTATGAAGAAAGAATGGAAAGAAATTTAAATATTATTGGGAAAATCTCTGTTAGGTCTCTGTAGGTTTCAATGAATTGCGTTTCATAGACTCACTGAGTAATCAAATTATGATAATTTGCAGGAGACAACCCAGCCTCTTCAAGTAAGGTGTACGTGAGTGATTTCCTCTTTATTTTCTTTGTTTTGTGGTTGTAATCAAATTCACAACATGAAGTGTCATTAATCGCATATGATAATGATACTCCCACCGTGATTTATGAAAAGGACTAAAGCAATTCTGACATCTGACAACAGTTACAGTCATTATATCTTGTCCTTATGAACATGCTATTTTTTTCATTAACTTCAGTGATTTTGTGAATTTCAACAGTGTTCATGTACAGCATTTAAATATTCTCATGTCATAAGGACATTAATAACTTGAATTTGAGAAAGTAAAATCATAAGACATAAGCTTGTCTTCCTTTCTGGAGCTCCAGCAAGGAAACTGAAAAAAAAATACAGTAGAATATATTACTATGTGTAATCTAATTACATCATGTCTCATGAGTGGAGTCTGAGTTTGATCAACTATGCTACCTGGCAGGAATTAAAACTGCCACACTGTAACTTTGAAGAAACTAATAGAAAAAGTAAAAAAATTGTACACAAGGGCTTAAAAAATTCTTATCTTTGATTACAACTCACTTGAAGAATTTAGAAAGGAAAATATAGCACTTAAGACATCTTATAGAAAAGCCTATTAGAAAAATTAATCTTGAATATAAAGAATTTGATTAAGGACTGATTTTGCAAGCTTTCCTCAGTGAATCAACCATAAACCTTAACCTCTACAGAGTTTTTGAATGATAACACAATTTGTAATAGAGACCAGTAAACTAAAAATAAACTGATTGCCTTACATTATTTATAAATGTAATGGTTCCTTTCCCCTTGTGGGGCTAAGACCTTGTACACACCAAACAATTTACCAAGAAGAAAAAGAATATTAGACACAGGCAAGAATATATAAAAACAATAAGATGTCATATAACCTACTATAATTATACTCCCAGAGACAGATTGCATTTTTTAAACAATTCACACCATTTAGTTTATTCTTGGATTGTGTTTTGGGTTCTAGCTAAAACTTCTTTTCATTATTAATTATGAAGTCAGAAGAGGCAGCAAATAATAGAACATTTTTCATAGTGCTTTTTCTAGATTTTCCAAAAATATTTGTGATTATCATTTCAACTGGATTTCAAAATAGTACACGAATCTCTTGGAATTCAACCTTAAAAAAATGACAAAATACTAAGACTAGGAACCTAAGTTTTGTCCCAAAGTAAGCCCTAATAATAAGCACAGTTCACTACTGTGAATGATACTAGCCAAAAGGCGAGAAGGTCAAGTATCCATCTTGGTTGGAAGCTGGATCATAGTCATTCAGAAGATTCAGCAGAGAAAGAAATACAATTTTGAAGTTAACATTCAGAAAACAGTAAAGGAGCAAGTCATGGGAGCACAGCCTGTTCTCACGGACAATCAATAATAAAACCAGGTGCATAAGAATTGAAACTTTGGGAAAAAGAAATCTTCCCTTGCCAGTGGTTTTCAACTACAAATTGGACTGCTCAAGAGAGATGAATAAGAAAGTTTTCACTTTTAACTTTATCCTACAGGACTCTGTGTAAGGTAGAACTGGTAAAATTTATTTTAGAAATATTGGACCATGACTCATTAAGTCTGGGGATTTTCCATTAGAAATTGTGAAATTATCTGGAATACTTAATTTGGCTTTACTTATGCAATTGCCTAAAACAAAAATCTTAAGGATGTTTTGAAGGGTGTGGAAAGTAAAGACTGCTGCTGCTAAGTCACTTCAGTTGTGTCCGACTCTGTGTGATCCCATAGACGGCAGCCCACCAGGCTCCCCCGTCCCTGGGATTCTCCAGGCAAGAACACTGGAGTGGGCTGCCATTTCCTTCTCCAATGCATGAAGGTGAAAAGTGAAAGTGAAGTCGCTCAGTCATATCGGACTCTTAGCGACCCCATGGAGTGCAGCCCACCAGGCTCCTCTGTCCATGGGATTTTCCAGGCAAGAGTAGGAGTGTGATATCTCACTGAACTTCATTTTTTAAAAGACCAATTCCTCATTTATAAAAAGACCAGTCCTGATTGTTCTTTGCTTAGCAGGTTAGGATGTGGATTTAATTAAAACTGCGGTGAAGTTCAGCCCCATGTGTACCTCACATGCCTTGCAGAAAGCACACTTTCCAAAGAGAATTGTGCTGATACATAAAAACATTAGAGATGAACATAAACCTAGATGGCCTTCACAAGTTTTTCTTTGTTTGTAGAAGTCTATCACAGTGCAAAATGGGGACAGGGTACAGAGAAGGAAAGCGTATTCCTCAAATCAGATACAGCATCTCATAATTAGCACCACCATATTCATAACATGGCAGTTTTCAAAAGTGGCATTGCCCTAGTGGGCTTTTATATTTGACTGCTTTGGAATATGTCTTATTTGTTCCATTTTCCATAGAACATTAATGCCATCTAATATCTTTAATTACGAGAAGTCACTTTTATTTTCCAAACACATTTTGAAATCTATCTATGTCATATGACCATTCATGCCACTTATCATCCTCACTGGGCAGATTAGAAAACACAGGGCTCAATAATGTAGAAAACCAGAACATTTTTATTAGTGACAAGTCACAGAAGAATAACATCCTGTATTCATTTCCCACCCTAGACACGAAAGTCAATGGAGTGTGATTTGATACATTAAAATCACCGACATATTGACTTCACATATGGTAGAGCACATATAAACATCATGTTGTTATGCAACTTTGTTATAGAGCTAAATTTTAAATTTCGTTCTTCTAAGATAACAAACAAGTCTTCCAAACTACTTGAGATAAACTTGAAAAGTTATAGCCAGTGGAAACTTTTTGCATAAAGGAAGCAAAAGATTTTCAGAAGAGTACATACTTCCCTCTACTCCAGAGAGCTTGAGAAGTCATTCTTGAACACTCCCAGCTGACTTCATTTATGATACTTTTCAGCCTCTCTCTCAACTGTTAGATGGCACTGTGCCCTCTAATAAGGTGTTATGCTGATTTTTCTAGGACACACCTGCCAATCAAATGTGGGGTTTAATGGAGAACAGTGCAAACTCTCCAAGAGGTTACCCATTATCTCTGGCAGTAACACCCCTTAACAACAAATATATCTTGAGTGTTATATATTAACATTTATATATTGTGGATGAAAATACAGCATTGTAGCTGTGGGTGCTTGAATCAGCCAAAAGGACAGGATCAACTGTAGGAAGCCCATGGAAACCCATTAAGCACACGATGTGCTACTGTTCAACAACGTCTTTGGAATCTGAAGTGATTTTTGAAAAGAGCAACAAACTTGTAAGAATAACCTGTATTACTTCCAAATTAAAAATGAGCCCAAGCATGAATGACAAACAGAAGTAGTAAATTACAAAGCCTCATTCAAAAACACTTAGGGCATGCTAAACAGGACAGTGTGGCCTAAAACTTCTAAATTAATAACAAGTTGAATCTTTTGATCATCTTTTGCCCACCCTGATCTAATCATCTGGATGTGCAGTCTTGAGTATATCCCTTAGTTCTTAGATCACACATTAAGGACTTTAATGCCATAATTTGGAATTTCACTCCCAGTAAAGCATTTTGTTCAGTCTCTCCCACAGGTTACCAGGAAGAAGGAAATGAAGTAATTCAGACAACAGCTAGGGTCGAAGTGAGAATTCAATTCCAGCTATGTTCTATTCTTGATCTACTGAGCTCTGGGTTACACCAAGCTTCTCCTCTCTTTACTTTTCCCTTTTTTTTTTCCCATATTATTTTATGGTATATATGGGGCTTCCCTGGTGGCTCAGTGGTAAAGACTCTATCTGCCAATGCAGGAGACAAGTGTTTGATCCATGAGTTGGGAAGATCTCCTGGAGAAGAAAATGGCAGCCCACTCCAGTATTCTTGCCTCGAAAATGCCATGACCAGAGGAGCTTGGCAGGCTATAGTCCATGGGGTTGCAAAACAGCAGACATGACGTAGTGACTAAACAACAACAATGACATATAGTCATATATATTGATGCATATATGATAATATGCAATAAAATGTCCCTGGTAATAATAACTTATTATTTATGCCTAATAAAGGCAAGAGAGTTCCAGAAAAACATCTATTTCTGCTTTATTGACTATGACAAAGCCTTAGACTGTGTAGATCACAATAAACTGTGGAAAATTCTGAAAGAGATGGGAATATCAGACCACCTGACCTGCCTCTTGAGAAATCTGTATGCAGGCCAGGAAGCAACAGTTAGAACTGGACATGGAACAACAGACTGGTTCCAAACAGGAAAAGGAGTACATCAAGGCTGTATATTGTCACCTTGATTATTGAACTTCTATGTAGAGTACATCATGAGAAACACTGGGCTGGAAGAAGCACAAGCTGGAATCCAGATTGCCAGGAGAAATATCAATAACCTCAGATATGCAGATGACACCACCCTTATGGCAGAAAGTGAAGAGGAACTAAAAAGCTTCTTGATGAAAGTGAAAGAGGAGAGTGAAAAAGTTGGTTTCAAGCTCAACATTCAGAAAACGAAGATCATGGCATCTGGTCCCATCACTTCATGGGAAATAGATGGGGAAACAGTGGAAACAGTATCAAGACTTTATCCTTCTGGGTTCCAAAATCACTGCAGATGGTGACTGCAGCCATGAAACTAAAAGATGCTTACTCCTTGGAAGGAAAGTTATGACCAACCTAGATAGCATACTCAAAAGCAGAGACATTGCTTTGCTGACTAAGGTCCGTCTAGTCAAGGCTATGGTTTTTCCCGTGGTCCTTTATGGATGTGAGAGTTGGACTGTGAAGAAAGCTGAGTGCTGAAGAATTGATGCTTTTGAACTGTGGTGTTGGAGAAGACTCTTGAGAGTCCCTTGGACTGCAAGGAGATCCAACCAGTCCATTCTGAAGGAGATCAGTCCTGGGTGTTCTTTGGAGGGAATGATGCTAAAGCATAAACTTCAGTACTTTGGCCACCTCATGCAAAAAGTTGACTCACTGGAAAAGAGTTTGATGCTGGGAGGGATTGGGGGCAGGAGAAGGGGACGATAGAGGATGAGATGGCTGGATGGCACCACCGACTTGATGGACATGAGTCTGAGTGAACTCCGGGAGCTAGTGATGGACAGGGAGGCCTGGCGTGCTACAATTGATGGGGTCACAAAGAGTGAGACATGACTGAACTGAACTGAATATTTACTAATTATTTGTGCAGTTTTATTTTTTCAATAATTCAACAGTGAGTTTTCATTTCTCTATTAAAGTGTATGCCCCTGTTGTCATTACATTCATGACTGGCAGAATTAAAATCTCTAAGGCCTTTTATTGGATTAGCCAAAAAGTTTATTCTGGGGATTTCCCTGGTGGTCTGGTAGTTAACAATCCTCCTACCAATGCAGGAGATATAAGTTCGATCTGGTCCAGGAAGATTCCACATGCAGTGGGGCAACTAAGCCCGTGAGACAAAACTACTGAGTCCACATGCCTGGAGCCAGTACTCTGCAACAAGAGGAGCTACCACAATGAGAAGCCCATGAGCTGCAACAGAGAGTAGCCCCCACTTGCCACAACTAGAGAAGACCTGAGTGCAGCAATGAATACCCATTGCAGCCAAAAATGAATAATTAATTGAAAAGTATATATATGTGTGTGTGTGTGAAGAAGGCAATGGCACCCCACTCCGGCACTCTTGCCTGGAAAATCTCATGGATGGAGGAGCCTGGAAGGCTGCAGTCCATGGGATCGCTGAGGGTGGGACATGACTGAGTGATTTCCCTTTCACTTTTCCCTTTCACGCACTGGAGAATAAAATGGCAACCCACTCTAGTGTTCT
This sequence comes from Madoqua kirkii, assembly GCA_006408675.1. Taxonomy (NCBI): domain Eukaryota; kingdom Metazoa; phylum Chordata; class Mammalia; order Artiodactyla; family Bovidae; genus Madoqua; species Madoqua kirkii. The sequence goes on from SJYC01035062.1 coordinate 80,850, forward strand.
TGCCTGGAGAATCCCAGGGACAGGGGAGCCTGGTGGGCTGCCGTCTATGGGGTCGCACAGAGTCAGACACGACTAAAGCGACTTAGCATATATAGATATAAAGTTTGTTCTGGTTTTTCCATAAGATCTCAAAGTTCATTGGGTTTTTCCATAAGGTCCAATGGAAAAACCCAGTGAACATTTTGGTCAACCAAATAGAAAAGACTCGAAGTATCTCCATCGGGTGGGCTCGTATCAGTGGACACTTGCCTTCTGAAACCCACCCACACCTCTGTCTTAGCACTCATTGCTCTCTACTATACATTTGTCTGGAACCTACTCTGGAACGGGAGTTCTTTTAGGGCAGGACTAGGTCTTATTCATCATTGTACCCATTGCACCTGCCAAGGAGGTCGTGCTCAATACATGTTTGCTGAATGAAGGAATGAACACGTGCATGAGCTGGTGCCTCTTGTGGATTGCTAAAACAACCCTGAGCTAACCTTACTGGTTGTCTTTTTCATGCCCAGTTTGTTTTCAAAGATTTCTCATAGGAACAAAAAAGGCATGTGAATAAGACCTTTTTTTCAATCGTTCATTCATGACAACAGCTTTTTTTTTTTTTTTACTCATGGGCATGAACTATTAAGGCCTCTCAGAGGAAATTATTTTAATTACAGAAATCAGAACAGCTTAATTGTAAATGTGCAGTGTGAGCACTTTACAAAAGAGATTAGTGGCTTTTCCCTTTATTTCCTTCTCTTTAATAATTCTTGTAAATCACAGTAAAAAAATATTCCCAAGATTTCAGCAGACTGGCACATCTTCCTCTTCTATTTAACTGCACTTAAGGAAATCTAAAACACTGATGCTCCGAGACTATGAATCTACACTCCTCTCCACTAATAATTCACTGAACTGAATTGCAATCATGGAGTAGGTAAGCTTCTAGGTAGACAAGTTCTAAGATATAAAGGGAAAATATGAGTGAAAAAATGGATGCTCCAGTAACTATGGAAACTGTATGGATAACTATAACTGCATATAGCTAGATAATATAGATGTTTTGGCAATCTGGAATACAAATGAAGATTCATTGCTTTTCAACAGATCTCAAGGTACTACATCATTTAGGTGATAGCAAGGGAATGCATGGCTTATCACCTATATTTATTCATTAAGTTTTTAGCTGTCTACAGTATCTTTCTAACTTATGTCCCAGCAAGCATAAACTGAAACTATAGTTTTGCTGGGAAACCACATGCACTGAACATTTAATTTTATTTTGGGGAGGGTGTTGGCAGAATTCTAGGAGGATCTACAAATTACATCCTTTGCTAAAATAATCAGAAATTTAGGGCACTATTTACAATAGAGTGGGAGATGTTATGACATATGGCTATTAACCCTCCCCAACATTTCAAACATGATCAGACTGAGAGAAAGAAATAGAGTGATGTAACAGCAGTAATACATTTACTCAGTATACATCATACCCAAATAATGGTGGTGCTTGCTCTGAGGAATATTAAAGATGAAAGGCATGTTCCTTTTTTTGGGGGGGGGGGTACTAAGTTACAATCTTCAGATTGACAAAGCCCATGGCACAGGAAAATGTCGTGGAAACTTTAAAGCAAGATATGTAGAATTCTACATGGACACTGCCAAAGTTTAGAATAGAGGTTCTGAAAACAAGCTGAGTTTTTAAAAAAAAACCAAAACTAATTAGGTGGAAAGGAGATCTAGGGATAGGAGAAGGGGTAATGAGTAGTTTTTAGTAAGTTTTGAAAGGGGTAAAAGAGAGGATTTGATGGGAAGAGGAGAAGACATGATAAGGAGAACGGCAGAGAAACCATCACCCAAACTTTCATGTGGAAAAAAACTTGGATACATTTGCTCAAACAAAACTGGGCATTGGGTTGGGACTAATGATTCAGGGCAGCAAGGTGAGCAGAGCTTGAAGGCTGGGCTGCCAACTTCAGACTTGTTCATCTGGTAGATCAAAATCTGGTCATCAAAACTGTACCCAGAAGAGAGCTAAATACCTAGTAAACAATCCAAATGACTGAAGTAATGGACAATAGACTGCTGAGCTTTATGAACAGGTCAGTGACTTAATCAAAATTGTATGTGATGAAATGTTCCTAGGATTCCCAAAAGAAGGGATGGAGCCTAAAGCCTGGAGAAGTTGTCTTGAATGGGCAACAACCTACACTTGATGGGATCAGAGTTCAGATTTCAGCAGAAACTAAGAGGAGAGGGAGAGATACAAACAGGAAGCAACGCAGAAAGAAAATGACCTACGATGAGGCTACGGAGTTCTGCTCCAGATTATGAAGATCAGTCTTAAATACATTAGTTTGCAGGATCACTGAGTATTGAAAAAGAAATGCAATGATAGTTGGTGGAATGAGACCAAGAATTTAAGCCTGCAGAGACAGACATCATCCAGAAACTTTCTCTTCACTGGAAATACTCTAACATACTTGTACCCTCTCTAACAGATTTTTGACTCAGCAGTGAAAAGCCAAGAGAAAATGACACTGTCTCTAAAATTATGGGATGCTGACACTAAATTGCCTGCTGCCTGAAACTGAGTCAAAGCTGTGCTCAAAAAAACTGCTAACATAATATTCTGGGCTCTCTTGAGGAAAATGACTTTAAGGCTTGCAATAAATCAGTTTACACATCCTAAATTAATTGAATGAGTAGAATTATGAAATAAATCTAAGGTCAGCTCTCTAGCACTAGTATATGGCGAGCCTGGGGAGTGGATGCATGGATCCAGAACGTGGTGGCCACTACAGAGTCAGCAGTTGGGCTGGGCTGATCTGCTTCTCTATATCACAAAGAGAGTCCATTAAGAAATCAGCACTTGCAAGGTGGCTAAGAAAGTATCAATCATATACTAGGAATTATTGAATAGAACCCTTCTTTTAATAAGTTTTTGCCCCATAGTAACAGACCTCTGGGGAAGATGAGTGTCAACTCTGTCAACCCCTAGAGCATCACTTTTATACACATTTATGAATTATGCATTCAGTTCAGTTCAGTCGCTCAGCAATGTCTGACTCTTTGTGACACCATGAACTGCAGCATGCCAGGCCTCCCTGTCCATTACCAACCCCAGGAGTCTACTCAAACCCATCTCCATCGAGTTGATGATGCCATCCAACCATCTCATCCTCTGTTGTCCCTTTCTCCTCTTGCCCTCAATCTTTCCCAGCATCAGGGTCTTTTTCAATGAGTCAGATCTTCGATCGGGTGGCCAAAGTATTGGAGTTTCACCTTCAACATCAGTGCTTCCAGTGAACATCCAGGACTAATCTCCTTTAGGATGGATGGGTTGGATCTCCTTGCAGTCCAAGGGACTCTCAAGAGTCTTCTCCAACACCACAGTTCAAAAGCATCAATTCTTCAGCGCTCAGCCTTCTTCACAGTCCAACTCTCACATACATACATGACCACTGGAAAAACGATAGCCTTGACAAGACTGACCTTTGTTGGCAATGTCTCTGTTTTTTAATATGCTGCCTAGGTTGGTCATAACTTTCATTCCAAGGAGTAAGTGTCTTTTAATTTCATGAATGCACTTACCATCTGCAGTGACTTTGGAGCCCAGAAAAATAGTCAGCCACTGTTTCCACTGTTTCCCCATCTATTTCCCATGAAGTAATGGGACCAGATGCCATGATCTTAGTTTTCTAAATGTTGAGCTTTAAGCCAACTTTTTCACTCTCTTCTTTCATTTTCATCAAGAGGCTCTTTAGTTCTTTTTCACTTTCTGACATAAGGGTGGTGTCATCTTCATATCTGAATTTATTGATATTTCTCCCGGTAATCTTGATTCCAGTTTGTGTTTCCTCCATCCCAGTGTTTCTCATGATGTACTATGCATAGAAGTTAAATTAGTAGGGTGACAATATACAGCCTTGACATACTCCTTTTCCTATTTGGAACAGGTCTGCTGTTTCATGTCCAGTCTAGCTGTTGCTTCCTGACCTGCATACAGGTTTCTCAAGAGGCAAGTCAGGTGGTCTGGTATGCTGATCTCTTTTAGAATTTTCCACAGTTTGTGATCCACACAGTTAAAGGCTTTGGCATAGTCAATAAAGCAGAAATAGATGTTTTCCTGGAACTCTCTTGCTTTTTTGGATTTTGGCAATTTAATCTCTGGTTCCTCTTCCTTTTCTAAAACCAGCTTGAACATCAGGAAGTTCATGTTTCACATATTGCTGAAGCCTATGTTGGAGAATTTTGAGCATTACTTTACTAGCATGTGAGATGAGTACAATTGTGCAGTTCTTTGAACATTCTTTGGCATTGCCTTTCTTTGGGATTGGAATGAAACCTGACCTTTTCCAGTCCTATGGCCACTGCTGAGTTTTCCAAATTTGCTGGCATATTGAGTGCAGCACTTTCCCAGCATCATCTTTCAGGATTTGAAACAGCTCCACTGGAATTCCATCACCTCCACTAGCTTAGTTCGTAGTGATGCTTCCTAAGGCCCACTCTACTTCATATTCCAGGATGTCTGGCTCTAGGTGAGTGATCACACCATTGTAATTATCTGGGTCGTGAAGTTCTTTTTTGTACAGTTCTTCCGTGTATTCTTGCCACCTCTTCTTAATATATTCTGGTTCTGTTAGGTCCAGACCATTTCTGTCCTTTATCGAGCCCATCTTTGCATGAAATGTTCCCTTGGTATCTCTGATTTTCTTAAAGAGATCTCTAGTCTTTCCCATTCTACTGTTTTCCTCTATTTATTTGCATTGATTTGGGGGGAAGGCTTTCTTATCTCCCATTGCTATTCTTTGGAACTCTGCGTTCAAATGGATAGATCTCCTTTTCTCCTTTGATTTTTGCTTCCCATCTTTTCACAGCTATTTGCAAGACTTCCTCAGACTAGTGCATGATGCATTTATGCATTACTAGTGAAATAGTAATTCACTAAAGCTATAATTTTCCAGTTTCTTAAAAAATAATGCCCTAAAGTGTTTTTATGAGAAATTTAAGAGAATCAATACTACAGGGGCTTCCACCTGAAAAGTAGCTTCTTTATCTCCACAAAAGTGTGTAAGTATCCTCATATCTATCCAAACACTAATCAGTCATGTGGTTTTGAGACACTTAATCCAGTGATAGGCCACCTTTATGAGCATAAGGGCCCCTCTTCAAGAATTAAATGTCTCAGAGAGCTCCCTGCAATAATAGTTGGAGAATTATTTCATTTACTACTGACGCTGACACCCATGGATGTTTGCCAGCTCCTGCATTAATTAGTTTCCTCCATCTCCCCTGGGCAGATGGAAAACTGTAGGTTAATTCTGCCTGATGACTGACAATCTTCTGATGCTCATGATACTTAGGGACCACAGCAGTATCACATACAGAGCCAGCATTTGAGGGACCAGGAGGAACAAACCTCTCAATAAAATGTCTGTGTTATTTATGTCAGAGTTCTATTCAGGGCCCAAAATACATTATGAAAAGACAGAATCTTTCTCTTTTTTACTCATCACCGGAGGAACTGTATGAATAATCAATCACAAGGGTTTAGGCTTCCTGGTGTGAATGCCTAACATTCTTTGCCTCAAATAGGAGGGTGATGCATTAAAACTATACATTTGCACTGTCCCCTACATCAGCCACTAGCCATGTATGGCATGTGAAATATGACCAGTCCCCAAGTGAGATCTGCTGTAAGTATAAAATATATACCGAAATCTGAGGACATCATACAAAAAATTAAAGTATCTCATTAATAGTTTTTATACTGATTACATATTTAAATGACAATGTTTTGGATATACTAGATTAAAAATTTATTATTTAATGTGTTTACAGAAAATTATAGAAATTCACAGGAATTACATACATGATTCTCATCCTACTTTCGTTGACAACATTGCCATAGACCAATTTCTATTCTTGTTAAGATTTCTTTTTAATGTGGACCATTTTTAAAGTTTTTACTGAATTTGTTACAATACTGCTTCTATTCTATGTCTTGGGTTTTTAGCCCAGAGGCATATGGGATCTTAGATCCCTAATCAGGGGCCGAACCCCCACCCCTTGCATTGTAAGGTGAAGTCTTAACCAATGGACCACCAGGTAAGTCTCAGGACCAATGAGTTTGATATCAGGTTTCTGTATTCAGATTAAAACCTCAGCACTTGAAGAGACAGATTCCCTGTCATTCAGCTTCAAGTTCCTTATCTAATAAATACAATAGTTACCACACATATGTCATGGGTTTAATGCAATAATTAAACGACAGTGTGTGAAAAGTACTAAGTACAGTGGCTTACAAGCACTCAGTAACTGTTAGCTTCCATTTACATCAGACGCAAATGCATTTGACAGGGGTGATGATTTTATGATGACACTAATGGAAAAAAATTCTAGGCCTCTGCTTGCTAAGATCCATTTCAGCAGAAGTAAACTTCGGCCGTTTATATGATAAGTAGTAGTAGTGTTACTCACTCAGTTTGTCCAACTCTTTGTGACCCCATGGACTGTAGCCCACCAGGTGCTTCTGTTCATGGAATTCTCCAGGCAAGAATACTGGAGTGAATTGACATTTCCTTTTCCAGGGATCTTCTTGACCTAGGGATTGAACCCAGGTCTCCTGCATTCCAGGCAGAATCTTTACCAACTGAGCTACCAGGGAAGACCATATCTCATGAATGATAAGAATGTTCTCAAAGACATTAAACAGGAGGATTCTTCCCTGATATCAACATCAGGAATAGCAGAGTCTTTTTCTAAGCTATTTGGTTTGCTTTTATCTGATTAAAGAATAAAGTTGAGCTCATAGTGATGGCTAATAGAAAACTTAAAAGCAGGTTTGCAAATTCAAATGCTAAGGAGTCAATAACCATAGGTGAAACTCGTTGATGCTGTTTTTTAAAACATAGGTACAATTTGCATATTAAATGTTTAGAATATTTTATACTTCCACAAAAAATAAAATAAGCTTCCTGCTTTTTTTTCCCTTGAAACATGGCCCTATCATCTTTCACTTCTTTCACTTTTAGTAAAGACATGGGTACAGAGAAACACTTCTATCTTGTGAGGAAAAGAACCAAACACTGTGACAGATGGTGATCCACACTGACTTCAGAATCAGACCAATCACAGGAATGGTCAGACCCAAGTCAAACCAGAACACAAATTCTCAAGCTAACACAATCTCAGCCTATATATTTACTCTGGCTGGTTTTGCTACACAGTTCACAAATCCAGGTTGGTTATATCTTTAGAAATTGCTTGCTGTCGTTTAATCACTAAGTGGTGTCTGACTCTTTTGTGACTCTGTGGACTGAAGCTGTGGACTGTAGCCCACCAGGCTGCTCTGTCCATAGGATTTCCCAGGCAAGAATACTAGAATAGGTTGTCATTTCCTTTGCCAGGGTATCCTCCCCACCCAGGGATCGAACCCTCGTCTTCTGCATTGGCGGGCAGATTCTTTACCATTGAGCCACCAAGGAAACCCTTAGAAATTGTAGAAATCCACAATTTATGTCAATCGTCCTCATTTTAAAATGTTATTTAAACTCTTAAAGAAGTCATGCCAAATGAACACATCTGTGAGACAGTTAGGAACAGAGTCCGCAGCCTTGCAATCTGGCTAAGATGGAGATATTCAGCCCAGTGGGAAGTAATAGGGAGATCTAATAAACATTTTTCTAGCAGCATCATCCCAATATATTCTTTATGGGTACATCTTTTATTTCTATAAAAATTGCTTCTAATTCTTGTTAACTATGTTGACTATAAATAAACCAAGAAATTCTAATAGCTAAATACATAATAAAGAATAAATGAAATAGCTGTGCATGCTGGCCCTGAGAGGGTAGAGGAGTTGAACACCCACACCATCATGTGCACACACAGAAACTGCTTACTACAGTTGCTTCCTTGAGAAAAAATGTCCAGGGGGCGCCTGTTTGTGAAGATCCCAGATACACTGGCAGCAAGCAAATCCTTTAGGCTGTAAAATAAAACTTTAACAATGAGAGTAATTTTTAAATAAACGTGCTATCAATGAATGTGGAAAAATAAAGTGATGAAGAGTAGAATCCAATATTAAATATCCCCCATGATGTAACAATAGGGCTCCCCAGGTGGCACAGCGGTAAAGAATATGCCAGCAATGCAAGAGATGCAAAAGATATGGGTTCAATCCCTGGATCAGGAAGATCCCCTGGAGGAGGAAACTGCAACCCACTGCAGTATTCTTGCCTAGAAAATTCCGTGGACAGAGGAGCTGGGTGGGCTACATTCCATGAGGTCACAAAGAATGGGACATAACTGAATGACTGAGTATACACACACATGATTTAATAATACATAATATAAAAGGATATTAGGGGTACAAACCACTAGAGATGCAAACTTTTAACACTGGGTATGTCTAGATAGTGAGAATTAAGGATTATTTTATTTTCTTCTTTGTATTCTTCTGTACTGTACACATTTATTTTTTCTTTTTGGATGAGCACATATTGATTTTGGAGTCAGAAATAATATGTGAAAATGCATCAAAATATTTTTCTGACCACTAACAACAACTAAATGTCATTTTAAGCTAGGATGACAGCTTTATTTGAACTCTTTGGGTAATTTAAAGAGGAAAAATGTTCATTTGGCTTGAGTGATTTGTAAGATTAATTTCATTTCCCCAATTCCCTTTGTCTCACAGTCACAAAACAAGCGATGAAATATAAATTGATCAGGAGAGAGACTCTGGATAGCTGAGAGTCAAAGGTTCTATAATTTATTAAATAATGGGCATATCAGAATTTCTACGTAAAAACCTATTAGTTTCACACATGAAGAAAAGTAAGAAAGACTTTCAATCTGGATTCTATCTACTCTTTTCCAGCCAAAATGTCAGGGGACTTTTTCTCTCCACTCCAAAGGAGATATTTCTCATATCATATGGAAATAGTGACATAAATATTTTATGTGGTTATTTTCTGCCTACAAATGCTGCAGGATACCATGAGGTTTTGTCTTTTCAATAAAACACTTTATTGGAAGCACAGCTGGATTCTCCTTAGCCCAGCCTCTAAATTGAGCAACAGAACTCTAACAGGAAAGGACTTCTGCTGAGTGATTGGTTCACTGCTGTTTTTATTTATTTATTTATTTTTTGATTGTGCTGGGTCTTCTTTGCCTCTTGAGCTTTTCTCTAGTTGTGTTTAGCAGGGTCTACGTTCTAGTTGCTATACTTGGGCTTCTCACTGGTGGCTGCTCTTGCTGCGGAGCACAGGCTTTAGGCACAAAGGCTCAGCAGCTACAGCGTGTGGGGATCAGTAGCTGTGGAAAATGGGCTCTGTGGCTCGGCAGCATGAGGGATCTCCCTGGACCAGGGATCAAACCTGTGTCCCCTGCAGTGGCAGGCAGATTCTTAACCGCTAGACACCAGGGAAGCCCTGCTATATTTTAAAGCACCATCAAACCCTATATTTCTGACTAAATGTGGTCCACTTTCATTGAAAACTAGTGAAATAAATGTTGCCTTACATCTACATGTATTTTTAGCAAGAGAACTTGTTTTTAGAAAGCCAAGAGCAAAGAAGGAAGTTGTAACACCTATTATTTACAAACAGCTCTATTTCCTTGTGGAGAAACTCATATTTATGCCTACTATGAGAATGATATGCAGAATAATACTGTTTCCATAAGGACTGTATTTATGAAAGTCTACAATATTGAAGGGAGGAACTGCTTTGATTGCCCAAGTCCTCTGCAAAATGAACAGGGGAAAGTTTGCCTTCCTGGCTTCTTAAGACATTATGAACTGAAGAGGATTAAATTTCCATAAAATATCTTGCTCTCTGCTGAGTATTAAATATGACAGTGGCATTTTTGACATGCAGCATCTTCCTGCAAGGATGAAAATGAATTTTTAAGAATCTGTTTATGCCAGCCACTTAAGTGTCAGCTGGTGTTAACTTGGAACATCTATTGATTCAGGTTATAGTTTTACTTACCTCTGAATGTCAAAATCACCATTATCCTATTACTGACACTCTGAACCGTCCATTTTCACCCGGGGCTATCCACTTTAGATACAGGAAAATGTAGAGTTTCGATATTGTGTGGGACGACGACTATTTTCTAAGCATCTGGGGTTGATCCATTGCGTCTGCACTGAATATCACTCATCAAGATGGAGAGAGAAAATGCATATACATGAACGGGAAGAACCTATTGTTCCGATGTGGAAAAACACTTAAAGTGACAAAAGTAGGATCCAATATTTGTGTTATGTTATCACAAACATAACAATGGAGAAAATCTATGGTATGTAATAACATACCCCTCCCATTTTCCTTACACTAAAGTATTGTATGACCTAATACCTCCTTTTAAAAAAATACCAATATGTCGTACTCCCTACATAAGTCCTGCTTCACTATGTCAGCACGATTAATGCAATATAGCTGTCAAGCTTTATTAAAATTATTTTTGATGTGTATCTTGGCTCATAAACCTCTACAGTGCACTGATATTACCTCAGGGAATGTCCTTGTAACACTGAGTCTCTGAAGATGAGACAATAAAAGAAAAATCCTCCAAACTTTCAAGTTCAGCTATGATATCAGAGCTGGCAACATCTCCTGTCAGCACTCTGAACGTGCTTTTTTGCATGTGAAAGTACAGCAGGACTGTTGTCCAGACCTTGTTTCACAGAACCTTCTGGTAGGAAAAGCATAAAGGCATTCAGAGATAAACATCCAAGAACACAGTCAGCACCGGCACTGAAATACACTGCCAGGTGCGCTTCCTTTATGAAGCCATTTCAGAAGCAGCATTCTTTGAGTTACAGCACTCGAGTGTTCATCTTGGACCTTTTAAGATGTGTTTAATTGGTACATTTTAGCAGCGGATATTTCCTATTAATAACCAAGATGTCCAATTGTTGCGCACATCTTCCATGGTCCCAGAGGAGTTCTCATGCTTGGGGAACACACACAAACAGCCGACATGCCAATCAAAATGGGTTTATGGGTTGGAAACATCATCATGGTTGGAAACATAGAGGAGGCGCTCCAAGGGAAGAAGGTTAGGGCAAAGACACAAAAAGAGGGGTAAAGGGAGGCTGAAAACAGAAAGAAAAAGCTCAAACACACCAACAGAATCAATCAACAGAGGTTCACCATCTTCCTCTTCCGAGGAGTATTCTAGAATAGTACTGATACATTTGCAGCTATCTGTTTGAGGCTCAAATGATCTGGACAGGATTTGACTGGCTGTTAGATTTTCCCAGGATGTCATGACCTGATATCTGATCCTGCAGGGCATAACCAAGATGCACCTCACATCAAGGAGACACACCGTGAAAGCTGAACAACATTATAGAAGATTCTACTGGTGGGGTCTTAGATGTCTCAGCAGTGAGAGATTGCTATCAAGATTTCTTTAATGGCTTCAGCTTTTGACTTGTTGCAGAATGATCACAACTCCTTCACGAATGGGCTCTATAGACCAGTTATAGACCATACTTTGTTCAGTCTGATCTTGAAAGTGCGAGAACAGAAGAGTTAATGTTTCTAAGCAAACAACAACAACAACAACAACAACAACAACATTCCAGGCAAGATGCGCTTGCTAAAGTTCATATCATCCTAACAGCCAAATCAAAAGTCTGTTTTCTCTGCCCCTACTACCACTTGACTATCCGCAACATCTGTTGCTGCTGATTACCCTATCTCTTGAGCACTTCTCTTCTTTTACTTTCAAAATAATATGCTTTTGGTCATTTGCCTTCTTTTTTTGTATCCTCTTCAAGTGGTAGCTTAGATGGTAAAGCATCTGCCTACATTGCAGGAGACCTGGGTTTGATCCCTGGGTTGGAAAGACCCCTTGGAGAAGGAAATGGCAACCCACTCCAGTGTTCATGCCTGGAAAATCCCATGGACCAAGGAACCTGGTGGGCTACAGTCCATGGGGTCGCAAAGAGTTGGACATGACTGAGCAACTTCATTCACTCACTCAAGTATTTATACTCCCTGATGTTTCATCTGATCCTGTTAGCTTTTTTTCCTCCAGCTAAATGTTACCATCCCTTGCCAACAAACATGTCTATGTTGTGTGCTTAGTCACTCAGTTGTGTCCGACTCTCTGTGGCCACATGGACTGTTGTGCACTAGGGGGATTCTCCAGGCAAGAACACTGGAAGGGGTTGCCATGCCTTGCCCCAGGGGATCTTCCCAATCCAGGGATCGAACCTAGGTCTCCCACAGTGCAGATGGATTATTTATCATTAAGCCACCAAGGGAAGCCAAAGAATACTGGAGTGGGTAGCCTATCCCTCTTCCAGGAGGAACTTATCAACCCTGGAATGGAACTGGGGTCTTCGGCATTGCAGGCAGATTCTTTATCAGCTGACTGTGTTGGTGATTCTCAAACCAGTCAGTAGGTAGACAACAGTTACTCAGTTGGAACAAAGAGTGTGCCTGGAAATGTGCTTGATGCTGGAAAAACAATCTGAGAAGACACCACATTTTATACTCTGCTGATTTGTTTCTTTGTTTCTCCAGATGGGTGCTCCACTCTGCTCCTCCTGCTTGGAATCAGGTCTCAGTGGTTACATGCACAGTTACAACAGTTTCCATTTCTGCATCCACCATCAGTTTTCCTCACTCCAGTTTATTATATCCATGAAACAGACTTTCACCTCTTTCCTAGGAAAGAGGTAAAAATCTGGCCACATACTTGTCTTTTGAAAAATCTTAATTTCACTTCTTGCCAATGCAATGTCCTTCAAATTCCTTAGCTAGAAATATAAAATCCAAATAATGCAATCCAGACCTCCTGGCCACATCTCAACAAAATCAGGACCTGCCACAATTCATGCCTTTAACCTGCTGGGTCCTTGGCAAGGAAGCCCTAGATCTTTTCCTCTTCTGTAAGACCCTATTCATCCTGTAAGTCTAAGTCTGACTATAACCCACTCTAAGGTGTTTTTTCCAATTTTTCAAGGCAAAGGGAAGCATACATTTCTCTTAATTCACATAGCATTCTTCCCATACCCCTATCTTCATCCTGATCCTTTGTACCACACTTAAACATTTAACTTCAATCTTTTTGGATACACTGTGATTTTGTCAGTGTAAATGCTGTTCATCATTATTTCCTGTTTCTTACAATGCCCAGTGAAGAGCAGGTGCTCAGCATATTTGCCTCTCAAAAGTAATGGAATGCTTTTAAGCAAAGACAGACAAACATCATGAGATCATTTATATATGGACTTAAAAAAGGATAACAATGAACTTATTTACAAAACATAAATGGACTCATAGTCATAGAAAACAAAGTTATAGTTACCAAAGGTGATAGTGATGGGGTGATAAATTAGGAGTTTGAGATGAACATATACACACTATTACATATAAAATAGATAAACAGCAAGGAACTACTGTATAGTACAGGGCACTATACTTAGTATCTTGTAATAACCTATAAAAGAAGAGTCTGAAAAAAATATATGCATATGTATGAATAACTGAATCTCTTTTCTGTACACTTAAAACAAACACAACATTGCCAATTAACAATACTTCAATAAAAAATGCTCAAATTTCTGCAAGCCAGGCTTCAGCAATACGTGAACTGTGAACTCCCTGATGTTGGTTTTAGAAAAGGCAGAGGAACCAGACATCAAATTGGCAACATCTGCTGGGTCATGGAAAAAGCAACAGAGTTCCAGAAAACATCTATTTCTGCTTTATTGACTATGCCAAAGCCTTTGACTGTGTGGATCACAATAAACTTTGGAAAATTCTGAAAGAGATGGGAATACCAGACCACCTAACCTGCCTCTTAAGAAATCTGTATGCAGGTCAAGAAGCTGCAGTTAGAACTGGACATGGAACAACAGACTGGTTCCAAATAGGAAAAAGAGTACGTCAAGGCTGTATATTGTCACCCTGCTTATTGAACTTCTATGTAGAGTACATCATGAGAAATGCTGGACTGGAAGAAATACAAGATGGAATCAAGATTGCCAGGAGAAATATCAATAACCTCAGATATGCAGATGACACCACCCTTATGGCAGAAAGTAAAGAGGAGCTAAAGGGCCTCTTGATGAAAGTGAAAGAAGAGAGTGAAAAAGTTGGCTTAAAGCTCAACACTCAGAAAATGAAGATCATGGCATCAGGTCCCATCACTTCATGGGAAATAGATGGGGAAACAGTGGAAACAGTGTCATACTTTATGTTTTTGGGCTCCAAAATTACTGCGGATGGTGACTGCAGCCATGAAATTAAAAGACGCTTACTCCTTGGAAGAAAAGTTATGACCAACCTATATAGTATATTCAGAAGCAGAGACATTACTTTGCCAACTAAGGTCCATTTAGTCAAGGCTATGGCTTTTTCCTGTGGTCATATATGGATGTGAGAGTTGGACTGTGAAGAAGGATGAGCGCCGAAGAATTGATGCTTTTGAACTGTGGTGTTGGAGAAGACTCTTGAGAGTCCCTTGGACTGCAAGGAGATCCAACCAGTCCATTCTGAAGGAGATCAGCCATGGGATTTCTTTGGAAGGAATGATGCTAAAGCTGAAACTTCAGTACTTTGGCCACCTCATGCAAAGAGTTGACTCACTGGAAAAGACTCTGATGCTGGGAGGGATTGGGGGCAGAAGGAGAAGGGGACAACAGAGGATGAGATGGCTGGATGGCATCACGGACTCGATGGATGTGAGTCTGAGTGAACTCCGAGGGATGGTGATGAACAGGGAGGCCTGGCGTGCTGCAATGCATGGGGTCGCAAAGAATCTGACACAACTGAGTGGCTGAACTGAACTGAACTGACAATAGAAAAGAATGGTTACTTTTTAATTATGAAAGTAAAACAGACAAGGACAAAAATGTTAGTGAAAGAGGCAGTTTTTATTCCAGGGTTCCATCTGAGGTTCCAGTCTTTTTTCTGCCTGTTCTGTGCTATGTATTTCATGCCTCAGGAATACCCAGGAGTGCTTGCAACTCCCTGCGCTCACTTGTGGTTTCATGTTGTGTTTCTGCTGAGCTTTTGCCTCTGCCTAAAACACCCTGCCTCCCCTACGCTTGCTGCCCTCATCATCTGTGTCAGTGTCCACGCATCCTTCCCTGTGTCATTCAGGCCTCTCTGTAGTCCTGAAAGTTCCTCACAACCCAAGGTTAAGCTAGATGTCTTTCCTCTCTATTCCCAAAACAATGACTGTAGAATTATTAGATTATTATAATAATTATTATTATTCAATTATAATATCAAAATCATCAGATTTTGACATTATTTGTTTCTGTCTCTCTCTCAGTTAGTACTTGTCAGTACTTTGATTTGCACAGTCTTTGTATCTTAAGAACTTACCCACAGTGCCTGCTGTATAGAACACATTGAACTGATGCTTATTGATGAGGCCTTAGCTACACTGCCACAATGGCTCCACTTTTACAAGAATCTAATAGGATCAAATGAATGTTGAGTTATTACAATCACCCATCTTGGACTGTAGGAGACAGAAAGATCATACCTGTTGATATTGTCAGAACTGTTGTTGCCAAACTTTTTCTAGCTAAGCTGTATTGCCAGAGAGTTAAAGAATCCCTTACCTTCTCCTTTCTTCTATGAATACAACTTCAAAACTGGATTCAATGGGGAGAAATATGCCCATTTTATTGAAATTCTAAAAGCAGCTGGTGCTTCCCTAGTAGCTCAGACAATAAAGAATTTGCCTGTATGCAGGAGACTCAGGTTTTAACCGTGGATCAGGAAGATCCCCTGGAGAATGAAATGGAAACCAACTCTTGAATTCTTGCCCGAAGAATTCTATGGTCAGAGGAGCCTGGCAGGCCACAGTCCATAGGGTCGCAAAGAATTGGACACGACTGAGCGACTAACACTTCACTGAACAAAACATACATTATTAAAAACAGACACAAGCTACCAAAAGACCATAAAGAAAGGATACACAAAAAGCTTTTAATGCATTGGAAATAAATGGCTTCATTCTCCTTGATTTTTACTCTCTTAATCATTTTCCAAACACACAAATCACGACGCCGGGATTCTTGGCCCCCGGAGGAGAAGAATTCAATCCGGGGCCAGAGACGAGGCTTGAATCGCTCAGAGCTTTTATGTAATAAAGTTTTATTAAAATATAAAGGAGATAGAGAAAGCTTCTGACATAGGCATCAGAAGGGGGTAGAAAGAGTACCCGCCTGCTAGTCTTAGCAATGAGTTTATGTATTCTCCAACTAATCCAAAGAAGGTCTGGAGGTTGTAAAGACCTCACCAGACCTACTCCCATAATTTACATTTTAAGATAACAGAATTAGCCAGAAGGTTTACTCCAGAGACTGTCCTCAGGCAGAATACATTGTTGTTACATAATCCTAAGGAATGTATGTTGTTACATAATCCTAAGGAATGTAGAGAAAAAACGTTTTTGTCCTTTCCTGCTCCTTGAGAATTCCAGACCCCTCTCCCCTTGGGGACCCCTAGACTTCTTATCAACCTGCCTAGGAAATGACTCTCTCAGCATCACCGACTCTATGGATGTGAGTCTGAATGAACACCGGGAGTTGGCCATGGACAGGGAGGCCTGGCGTGCTGGATTCATGGGGTCCGACATGACTGAGAGACTGAACTGAACTGAACTGAACTGAACTGAACTGAGTATTACCGTTTGCTTACTTGCTTACTGTCTCTCTTTCTCTTCTGCAATATGATACTTGTGAGCAAGAAATTTGATTGCTCTGTTCACTGTTGGATTCTTAGAGCCTAACAGTAGATGTTCAGTAGACACTTAGGCAGACACAACTGTTGATTACTGGAAATAGTAGGAAGGACATAGCCATAAATTCAGAAGGCAAAAGGGGTTACTAGGCTCTTCACTTCTTGACGTTATGCTCCTGGTATCCAAGTAACTAAAACTGAGGTTTACTGGTTTACTAAAGGGAGGTGTTGCTGTTATTTGCTAAATTGTGTCTGACTCTTTACCACCTCATAGACCATAGCTTGCCAGACTTCTGTCCATGGGATTTCCCAGGAAAGAATATTGGAATGGGTTGCCATTTCCTTCTCCAGGGGATCTTCGCAACCCAGAGATCACGCCTACATCGCTTGCATTGGCAGGAGAAGGATTCTTTACTGCTGAGTCACCAGGGAAGCCTAGGAAAGAAAGGTGGATGGTTTATTTAGGAAAATATTGGGTTTCTGGTGCCCCCAAAACATCCTCATAGAAATGCTAACTGGAAATATACGTTGAAAGTCAAAAGCCACAAGGACAGTTTTATGTTAAATGAGAAACTGAAGCTTTCAACAGCATCTACATAGTATCTGGCACATGAAAAGTACTAGGAAGATATTGTAGGGTGAAATGACGAGTGGACTGAAGACTGAACCATTGGACACACTAATGAGGAACTTATTACATAAGTATGAAGGAGATCAACCCTGGGATTTCTTTGGAAGAAATGATGGTAAAGCTGAAGCTCCAGTACTTTGGCCAGCTCATGTGAAGAGCTGACTCATTGGAAAAGACTCTGATGCTGGGAGGGATTGGGGGCAGGAGGAGAAGGGGACGACTGAGGATGAGATGGCTGGATGGCATCACTGACTCGATGGACGTGAGTCTGAGTGAACTCTGAGAGATGGTAATGAACAGGGAGGCATGGCGTGCTGTGATTCATGGGGTTGCAAAGAGTCGGACACGACTGAGTGACTGACCAAGCAAAGAAAAATAAGTAAAAGAGCAAACGTTAGATGTTAAAGAATGATTGAATAGAGACCTCAAGAGATAGAAATTTATCTCTAAGAACTATGTTTTTACATTTCAGGGTGGGGGGATGAAATCTCCAAATATTTTTTATAATTCCAAAGACTGTAAAACAATCGGGAGCAAAGTTTTATCTCACTCTTTCTGGAGCGGAAAGTGATAGCTATATGGCAATTCTTGTATAAACTCTCAGATTTGTGATTTCAGCATTCTTCTCTAGTGTTACTCAGTCATGTCTGACTCTTTGTGGCCCCATAGACTGTAGCTTGCCAGGCCCCTCTGTCCATGGGATCCTCTAGTCAAGAATAGTGAACTGGGTTGCCATATCCTCCTCCAGGGGATCTTCCCAACCTAGGAATCCAACTCAGATCTCCCATATTATAGGTAATACTTTAATGTCTGAGCCACCAGGGTTTAATTGAAATACCAGGACTTATCTTCACAGTGTGCTTGTGAGGATGAACTGTGCGTGTATGCTCATGCACTAAGCAGTGGCCATTTTTTTCTGACCCCTTGGACAGCAGCCCACCAAGCTCTTCTGTCCGTGAGACTTTCCCAGCAAGAATACTGGAGTGGGTGGCCATTTCCTCCTCTAAGGAATCTTCCTGGACAGGGATTAAGCCTATATCTCCAGCATCTTTTGCACTGGCAGGTAAATTCTTTATCCTTGAAACACCTGGTTAAGTGCATAAGTGACATACACTACCTTAGACAGAGTAGATGATTAAAGTCTAGCTTCCTTTCTTTCTTTGTGCAACCACATTCCATAGAGCAGAGGGGAAAGTTAATTGGCTGTGTCATTCTGTCAAGAAGATGCATGTTAAGGTCCTTGTAGGGTTGAGGGTGAGGCCCTCTGGCCTTTCCAAGTCAAGTGCAGTTATTTGTCTGTCATAGTCGAAGGGCAATTAGCACATTCTCTGGACAACATTCATTTTCTTCCAAAAGACTTCTCTGTCTTACTCTACCATTCTGATTACTATTCTAAACCCTATGACTGTTGTGCAGAATTTTTGATTTGCCGTGTCTGGTGATGGCACCTTCTCTGGTCAAAGACTGGAACATCATCCAGGCAATTCCTTTGGTGTCCCAGATACTTCCTACTAGAGGAAACTAATACTCAGGAGCCCGATAGTTTAATAAATTTATAGATGAAGCAGAAATGACTTCCCCTTAGGTACCTTCAGACAGTTCACATGAAATTCATAATTGGGTCTTTATTCCGTATGTAGTGTGAGGTGGTAAACAGAGCAAGGGCTTTGCAGTTTAACTTGCATGTACCTACTAGCTCTAAGTTTTATTAACTTTATGACTGATAGAATCATTTTCCTCTTTTAGTTTCAGAGTTCTATTTGATTAAAAAAATGAAAAAAGAAAAAAGTGAAGGGAAGAATGAAGAGAGAATAAAAAGGAGATAAGAAGGAGGAGGGGGAAAGAGAGAAAAGGAGGGAAGAAATAAATAAAGATTAGAATCTTTTTCACCAAAATGTCCTGATAATAAGTCAAAATGAGGTAATTTGGAAAACAGAGGAGGTCTTCAGTAAATATTTTGCTTTGTCTTTTTTCTCTTCAATCTTTTGAACTTAATCTTGGAGTTTATACATACTCTCTTTCTGTTGCTTAGTTGCTAAGTCATGTCTGACTTTTTTGCGACCACTTGGACTGTCGCCTGCCAGGTTCCTCTGTCCATGGGATTTCCCAGGCAGAGCACTGGAGTGGGTTGCCATTTCCTTATACACACTGCTGCTGCTGCTTCTAAGTCACTTCAGTCGTGTCTGACTCTGTGAGAACCCATAGACGGAAGCCCATCAGGCTCCCCCATCCCTGGGATCCTCCAGGCAAGAACAGTGGAGTGGGTTGCCATTTTCGCCTCCAAAGCATGAAAGTGAAAAGTGAAAGGGAAGTTGCTCAGTCATGTCCAACTCCCAGTGACCTCATGGACTGCAGCCTACTTGGCTCCTTTGTCCATGGCATTTTCCAGGCAAGAGTACTGGAGTGCGGTGCCATTGCCTTCTCCCTTATACAACTATACACCAATAAAATTAATTTTAAATAACTTTGAAAATAAAAATGCATTTGATAAATAAGTAATCTATATAGATATGTTGGGCAAAGATTATAAAAGCCATCAGGGTATAGTTCTTCTTATTAAGGACAGCTACAACTTAGATAAGACAAAATGTACTTAACATAAATTGGATTGTGAAGCAATGGTCAAGTACTGTACATAAAAGTTAATACAAATCCTTATAAACATCACTGAGAGCTTCCACTGAAGGAGTCTCTATTTTCTATATCATCTTGTTACAGTGACATTTCAGTCAGTACATTTTTGACCTGATGAGTGAATAGTTTCGTCCTCAGGTAATGAACACTGTTTCAGCAGTGATCTTGTCATACTTAGAGAAACATCAAGATGAGGGCTATACTAAAGATGAAGGAACTGAAGTAAAATAACATGCAATGTCCCAGAACTGGGAAGAGGGTCCCCAGAGTCTGTTCTACTCAGCCCCGGGGACTATTCCTTGTCACTGTGCCCTATGGCTTCTTGAGGTCTTGATGAAAGAGATAGGCAGGTGATTTGGAGAAAGCCTGTGTGCAGGGCATTCTGTTGGCTCCCAGAGCCAACAAAATAAAAGCCTTAGGCAGTTCTGAAGGGACAGACATTAGGCAACTTGTCACATTTAGAGCAGAGAGATGGACTTTTACAGTGGCTACTGGAGTGCTTTGGGAATGCCACTGAGTGAGTTTAAAAGAGCAAAGTATGCATTAGCTTGCATACTTGATCCTAAAATAATGAAGTTTTCTTTCTTCATAGGTTAGACAGAATAAAAAATGACTTGGCCATAAGTTTTCTTTCTTCCTTTCTCATTTAAATCTTTGAAATTGGGGAGTCTCGGTGGACATTTCTGCCCATGTGCACATGGAGTCCAACCTTTACCATTTGTTTGTGGAAAAAGGCAACATAACACCAACTAAAGGTTGGCACTTGCCATTTGCATATACAAGGATTAAATCACAAGCTGCTATGACCACTAACTTTCAACCCACCTTGCAAAGTGTTTAGGGCAGAGATCAGGAATGAAGCACTCTGCCTTCTGGGAAAAACTGACAGAACAGACCTTCAGAGAGGTACTTTCAGGAGATTTTGTAAACCCAATTCTTGCCTCTCTTCATACATAAAAAAGCATAAAAACCTTTCATGGTGATGTCTGCTCCTCATGATTAGCAGTAAACTTCACAAGACTATAGCAGAAACTTCTGCAAAAATGTGTTTCATGTACCGCCCCCTGCCCTCCTTATGAAAAGCACATGTTTACTGACCTCCTCCCTCCCCCTGCCCTTTTGGAGCAGTTTCTCAGAGGTATCTGAAATACTGCCCTTCTGGCTAGAGTCTTCGTTTCCCCCAGATACAATTTAACTCACAAATCTCACATTGTACTTTTTCTTTCTTCTTCATCTTTTTTTTTTTTTTTGCATTTTTAATAGTACATTATATATATATATGTTTTAATTTTATTTTTACTTTATTCTACTTTACAATACTGTATTGGTTTTGCCATACATTGACATGAATCTTTTTTTTTTTTCAGTTGAAAATAATGTGAAGTAAAGAAAAGCCTAGTAGGCTTTATCTTTTAATTGTCAAAGGGAATGATATCAGCTTCTGTGAAATCACCCATTTCTTCCCTAGTGGGATTTTCAGCCTAATTCAGATAGTTTTGTTTTGTTTTTACTGCTTTTTAAATGCTTGAAAACTGGATATTATTTACAAAATACTGTGGTAAACTGTGCCTAGGGAAGGGTGGCATGTGGGGAAAGAGAGGAGAGTGTTTGGAGTGTGAAGGGCCCTTTCTTTAATTGAAAGCTGGCCTAGGCAAAGTGATATATTCAGCACAGTTTGTCTTTGGGGCACATCTTTTTCTCTCCTTTGTGTGAGCCTCTCTCCCTTACCTCTTGGAAACCTATTCATTCATGAAACTACTCCAGTAGCTTACTTCCTGAGGATTAATGCATATATCAAATATTGTTCTCTGACTCCAGTTCCCAGAGCCAGAGGTTCAGTTTTGTAGGCACAAGCAAATATAAACAAACAGATAAAAAAGTCTATTTCTCTAACCTCAAGTAGAACGAGTCAATCTCAGACTTGCTACTTAAAGCAGGCACCCACAGCATAACTACAACCTGAGAATTTGTTAAAAATGCAGAAGTTTTGACTCCAGCTTATATTGACTGAATCAGAATCTATATTTTAAGAAGATTCTTAGGTGATCAAAGATGAGAAAGTTCTGTTCTGTAGACCTGTTCCTTCCATGGAAGTGAAGGTCTAGGTAAAATGTCTTCTCTATGATGTCTCAGCACAGTAGCCTAATTCTATATGATCCCAACATGTGCTATTGTCTGAGGGCTATTTGCTAAGGTTCTTTTGAAAATCTGTGGATTAAACAGGTGAGAATGGTAAAAATACTAACAATGCTACTACTGTAACTGGCACTGGCATTAAGGCCAAGCTATACTTGAGAAATTTTCTCGTTTTCACCATGATTCTTTGAGGAAAGTAAAGAAGTGTCTTAATTTCATGGATGTAGCAACTAAACTTCAAGAAATTGAAGCCACACAGCTAGTGAAGCAGAAAATTAGGTTGAAACCTAGACGATCTGGCTCTGGAATCTTAAACCAATTTTTTTTTAATTTTATTTTTTGGCTGTGCCACACAGCATGTGGGATCTTAGTTCCTCAACCAGGGATGAACCTGTACCCTCTGCACTGGAAGCATGAAGTTTTAGCTACTAGACTGCCAGGGAAGTCCCCTTAAACAACTTTTTGACCTTTGCAAAAGGTCTAGGAATCTTTAGAATTCTGATCTACTTTATGAATCTACAAGCCAGAAAGATAATTTTTAAGGTTTCTTGAATGAATTTGACCCAGAGCCCCTTTTGGAAGAATGGGACAGTTTTCTAAAATAGACACAGCAGCACAGCTGAGAGCTGTCTCCTTTCATCACAACTTCCAGGTGGTGATGGACATTGGTAACACTGGAGGCAGGAAGCAGATCATTGTGCACATTATGTATAACTTTGGGGCACCAAAGGTCTAAATTCTCTGGTAGCCCTGTGAGGAGCATGAGGCTCTCACTATTAAAAGCTTTCATTTTGTTTAAACAGTGAAAAACATTTTCTCTTAAGCCTTGATTTTCAGTCCTTTTATTGGGTCTGCAAAAACACAGAAGACCCTAGATTCTCTTTCTGAGCATAGTAATAAGTCAGAATTTATTTTTCCAAGCTCAAATTTTGTTTCAAGTCTCATTCTTGAAGCTTTAAATTGTTATGACTTTTGCTTTCTTACCTGGGCTGGATATTCTGTTTGCTCCCCTAGATTAAGTTACCCCCAACCCCATTCCTCCTTGCGCTGGACCAGTGTAGTCAGCCTGTATAGATGGCATTAATAGATAGTCCTTGCCCTCTGGCTTATGGGTGGATTTGGCCAATGGGCATTGACACATCAGAGTGCAGATAGATGGGGAGGCTACGTTACTTATTCACTTGTCTCTTTGCTTGCAAGGCTACTGCTTCAGTGCATCCTTCTCCAAATGTCACAACTCCAACTTGGTGGTTCTTTCTTACAGTGACAGGCTATTCCAGGCTCTCTCAGGTCTAGAGGTGGGAATAGACTCCTGCTTTTAGGATGATTCATATCTCTTGTTGGCTTCCCTTCTTTCTTCCCACATATCCAAAAATAGTCCTTTATTGAACTTTGCTTAGCTCTACCATTTGATAATGCTCTTTGCTTCCTGCCTGTGTTGATCAACATATAAATCAGAATACAGTCAAGTAAATTTAAATTGAAATGCTATTTAAATTATTATTATATTGCTTCACTTCTTTCTCATATATTCTCTTATTTCCTGAATCTTAAGACAAAATCAGTGTTTCTAGAAATGGGCCTTGTTCCTCCACTGACTTCTTTTAGTATTTCCGAGTGAAACCACACAATTCAGATTGGGACTTGAACCCACAGGCTGGGACTCAAACCTGGCCAGAAACCAGATTGGGACTTGAACGCACTATCTTTCAATTGAGATCACACATCTGGTTTCAGGGCTTAATGCAGTTCAGGTTCTTTTTGTCTCATCACAGAAAGAGTTCAGTGAGAGACACAGAAGTGATAGAAAGTGGATTTATTTAGAATGATATACATTCCATAGACAGAATGCAATCTATTTTAAAAGGCAAGAAAAGGCTGAGGGAGAAACACACTCCACAGAGTATGGACCATCTCAGAAGGTGAGAGGCCCCCAAATGTGGGGTGCTTAGTTTTTGTGGGCTGGGTAATTTCATAAGCTACAAGTGAGAGAATTATTCCAATTATTTTGGAGAAGGGTGGGGATTTCCAGGATTTGGGCTACTGCCCTCTTTTTGGCCTTTTATGGTTAGCCTCATAACTGTCATGGTGGGGGTGTCATTTGGCATGCTAAGTGTGGGACGAGGCTCAGGGTCTACTGGAGGTTGAATCTTCAATAAAGACTTAGTTGGCTCTAACAAGTTTTGTTGTGCCCTTAACAGCTATGTCCTTCTTTAAAAGGTTGCGCCCTGCCCCATCTTCTGTTTACAAGGGTATTATGAGTGCTTCAGGTGGAAGATGCTGTGAAAATAATATGCATGTTCACACCTGAGAGAAGTGAACAGAGCAAAAAGCAAAGCCCTGTGGTGTTAATTTCTTTTAATCAAAGAAACAGAAGATTTTGATGTGAAATAGAGTGGCTCAGCTGGTAAGGAATCTGCTTGCAATGCAGGAGACCTGGGTTGGGAAGATCCCCTGTAGAAGGGGAAGGCTGCCCACTCCAGTATTATGGCCTGGATAATTGCATGGACTGTACAGTCCATAGGGTCACAAAGAGTCAGACACGCCTGAGAGACTTTCACTTCATTTCACAGTCTCAGAGGAAACCCCTTGTGAACAGTTAATGTAGGGATCCTAGGGGGTTAGAGACAGTGTGGAGATAATGGGTACTGGGGAAAGGGGGCTGCTATCAAGAAGACTTCCATAGAGAAACAAAATAAAACAAAATTCCTCCCTTGAAAAGTTCCTGTGGCCTCAAGAAACAGTGAGAAGGTGGGAATGAAAAGTGTAAGATGCATCTATATTTGTGGGAGATAATGTTAGGGCATCTCTGAATCCAGATAACAGCTCTCATAACATAAACATCCCTTCTGAAGACAAGAGGCATTTGGACCAGATCAGATGTGCTGGTGAAGCCAGGATATGAGAAGAGTAGGAGAACTGACAACAGAAGAAGAGGCCCTTAGAATAAATGGAGCGTGAGCTTCAGGGGCTTCCTTGAAGAAGGGCCAGGAGAATGGCCTTCTCCCAAGTACACAAGCATAACAAGAGGGGAGCTGAGGGCACGCGGATGAGATGGCTCCTGAGTGCAACGTACTCAATAGGTCCCTTGGGAAAAAAAGTGGGCTTGTTATAAAAGTTTGTGTGCCCAGTGCCCAGTGAGGCCAATTAAACTGAAACATAGGAGCTTGGGGCAGAGAAAGGCCTATTGCAGGACCAAGCAAGGAAAATGAGTGACTCATGTTCAAAAATCCAGAACTCCTCAATGGTTTGGTGTGAAAACCTTTTGCCTGAATGCTGCAGGTTGTGCGACTTCTTCTGATTGGTTGGTGGTGAGGTCACAGGGCAGGACTGTAAGTTACATTCAACTTGATGTTGCCAACCTCTTCATTGGTTTTACATATATGTGATAAGTTACTTCAGTCATGTCTGACTCTTTGCAACCCTATGAATTATAGCCCACCAGGCTTCTTTGTCCATGAGCTTCTCTCATCAAGAATAGTGGACTGTGTTGCCTTCCTCCAGGGTATCTCCCCAACCCAAGGATAGAACCCACATCTCTTATTTCTCCTGCATTTGCAGATAGGTTCTTTACCTCTAGCACCACCTTGGTTCTGTAGAAGAACTCAAAAATGCTATGTATATTCCTTGAAGAGAAACCAGGACTCTGCCCCTAGACTGCACTGTTGTTTTTTGTTTATTCCTCCCTTGTCTCTGCATCCCTTCCCTTCCCTGATTAGCAGCTGTTTAAGCCTACCTTTTGGAACTCTGGAAAGTCAAGGAGTCTGAATAATGTCTATTTCATACAGACAAGGAATGAGAGACAGAGAAAGGATTTGTACCCAGAAACCCCAAGAGTTCTCCTTGCTTTCAGACTCTTTTCCTTTTTATTATGGATGATTGCCATGACAGTAATTTTGATCTGGACCCAGAAAATATGAGAAAAGCGGGAGGCAGAGTTTCATAAACAGCTACTGTGTCAGGCATATAAACATAGTAGTGAAACAGAAGGGAAGAGGGCAGGCCACAGCCTTTAAAAGAATGACATAGCCCAAGGATACAGTAGAAACTCGTTCGAATCAGCTATGTCCAAAATAGTAGAATATTTGACTTCCAATAAATCTTGAGCCTTTTCAGATGCTCACTGTAATGCTTTAGCATGCTAAGTGGCATGCCCACCGTTGACATGACAGTTCTGAAGCTAATCATAAAAGGCTAAAAAAGTGGGTGGTAGCACAATTTCTGGAAATCTACATGCTTTGCCCCTCCCCCAGCAAATGATTGTAATAATCCTCCTACTCATTAGCCTACAAAACTACACAGATTAAAAAAACTAACCACCCCATGTTTTGGGATCTCTCAGCTCAGATGTTAAAAGTGCCTGCCTACAATGTGGGAGACCCAGGCTCAATCCCTTGGTCAGGAAGATCACTTGGAGAAGGAAATGGCAACCCACTCTAGTACTCTTCCCTGGAAAATCCTATGGATGGAGAAGCCTGGTAGGCTACAACCAATGGGGTCACAAAGAGTTGGACATGACTGAGCAACTTCACAGCTTCTGAAAGAACATGAGTGTGAGCCCACACTCTGTGGAATTCATTTCTCTCCAAGTGAATCTATTTCTTACTTATCATTTTCTCTTTCACTCAATTATTTTCTGTGATGAGACACCAAGAACTTGAGTTGCATTAAGTACTGAGACCAGGTGTGTGATCCCACTCGATAATAAATATATAAAATAAATAAATAAATAAAAATAAACAGTGGGTTTAAGTCCCAATCTGCATTGCACTATTTCAGTTGTTGTTTAGTTTATAAGTCATGTCTAACTCCTTTTCAACTCCATGGACTATAGCTCACTAGGTTCCTCCATAGAATTCTCTAGGCAAAAATATTGGAGTTGGTTGCCATTCCCATTTTCCAGGAGGTCTTCCTGACCCAGGGATTGAACACGTCTCTTGTATTGGCAGGCAGATATTTTTTACCTCTGAGGCATGAGGGAAGAAGCCCCACATGGTTTCAGTAGTCTCATTTTTATTCTCCAAATAAATTATTATTTTTTTCTTCCATTTCAAACATGAGAAAACAGGTTCAGAATTTACTAGCATAGGGTCACTAGTAAGTATCAAGTATTCTGAATCAAACTCAGTCTGCTCTGAATCTGGAGACAAGTATGCCAAGTATCGTCCTCCTAAGACCCATGTGAACTGGAACACACACACACACACACACACACACACACATACACACACATGAGCTGAGAATTATGTTTTGCTTGGAGAAATTTCTGAGGACTTCAAGCCCTAAAGGCAACCTCTCAAATAGCACTGAGGGACTTCTCTTGTGAGGGTAGTAGCTAAGGTATTAGGAATTTCGCAACAAAAGCCAGATAGTCAAAAGATTACAGTTAGTAAAAAAATCAGACATCAAGGTAATGAATTTAGCACTTGTCTATGTATGGGAAGATGCAAAAATCTGGGCTCATTGAAATAATTTCTTTGATAGACACCTTAACTGTCTAGGGCCAGTATCTTGCTCTTTTCCATCCTGAGTCCCCTCAGGTTATGCTATAAGGGGCAATTGCAGCGGCTGATGACTTGATGGCTGCAACATTTTTCATTTACTGGTACAGCAGAGGGCATTCTTAGTCCATAGCCATGAAGAGTCACTTTCCTGTTTCATCATGAATGAAGGGATAAGCAGAAAGCGGTCCACAGAGGCTTAGAGTAGTAATACTTCAAACAATTAAGAAAAAACTGATTCATACCTCCAAAGCCTGAAGAGGTCCATGAACTGGAAAGAGGAAAAATCGTGGAACTCCCTGGAAGAGACAGTTTTAACCTTGCCATCTGTGGCCAATGAAGTTAATAAGGTGAAACCTCATATTTTAAACTTATATTAACCATATGTGAAGTTATGTACTTATATGGATAGCTCCTTTGTGCTCCAGCAAATCCCAGTTGAGCATCCAAATACATTTAAAGAACAGGAGCACACAATAACTAAATTGAGAAAGCTGATCTAAGATTTATGGCGCAAAAAAATCACCCAGGAGTGACCATTAAAACATAGATTCTTAGGTGCCATTTCTGAAGATTCTGATTAAATAGGCCTGGAGTGGAACCCAGTCTCCTGAATTATAATAACCATCCAGATGACTCTGATGGAGATGGATCATCAGCTTAAAGCAACTTTGACCTGAAATCTGACTTAGGAAAAGTGATCTCAGTGTCCTGTAGGAGCTGATGAAGTCTGCAAATGTGTGTGCTCAGTCACTTCAGTCGTGTCTGACTCTTGGCGACCCCATGGACGTAGCCCATCAGGCTCCTCTGTTCATGGGATTCTCTGGGCAAGAATACTGGAGTGGGTTACCAGGCTGCCCCCAGGGGATCTTCCCTGTGACTTTTGCAGTCAGCACTCATTCAAGACCTCTGCCCCTTTCCTATTAGCTGACCTGCCTCCCCTCTGCTCTTGCTGGAGCTATAATCTCTGGGTCTCTCTCATGTGATTCACCCTGGTCCTGGCTCACGTTGGGTTCCCTGCAATGGCTCTCCTACAGAGAGAGCTTGACAACTTGCCATTCCTAATTCAGCCATCTTCTAAGTACCAACCTGGTGCAAACAGGAACTTCCTGATCCCTAATCCAGATGTTGGAGAACCTCTGAATGAAACTGCCCACCCGGACTGACACCACAGTAAATATTTGCATGAGTTATTTTATGACAGGAGATCCTGGTGACAAGCCACCACCACCAACTGGAAGAATTCAGGAAAAGTCAAAAGGAGACAAGAGACCAGTCCATATGTCCTACCAATCTCTCAGAACCCTTCTCACTAGAATCCATTTTGGCTGAGTGATGTACATGTCACTCAAGTAGGACATTGCATCAGCATGACTGGTCACAGACAATCCAGAACTAATCCCATCACTAAAAACTGGAGACTGTGAGCCACATGGCAGAGCAGGAACTCTCATCCTCTGGAGGAGAGCAGTCCTTCTCTTACCCTTCTGCTCTCCACCCAGGTACCCCTTCCCAATAAAGTCTCCTTGTCAGCACATTTGTCTTCTCACACAATTCATTCCTGAGTGTTAGACAAGAGCCCAATTTTAGGCCTTGGAAGGGGTCTCCCTTCCTGCAACACAGGGCGCTGAGGGCAACTCTAGAGATAATATCTGTTACCATCTCTCTTCATGGTCTCTTCCTATGATTATTTTCTTTCCACCAAATGGACGGAGTCATGCTAGTCACAGAGATTGCTAAGAGAACCAGAAAGCACCCTAGTCTTCGCCAGACAAATTAAGAAGGAGTGCCTGTGCTCTGGGGACTGCTAACCTGCTGCCTTCTTTCTAGAACCACTGCCAGCTTTCCTCTCCCTGGAGTTTCAACTTAGAGTAGTTAGTGGGATCCAACTGTTCCCTTCTCTGTCCTTCCCCTTTCTTTCTCCCATGACTTTTATTTTCCTTGCCAAGGGGCTCTTATTTCCGTTTGCTTTTAGGAGGTCACTTTGCTTACATTCTGAGTTTTCCCTACAAAGGACTATAGAGACAATGTATGAAAAGTAAAACAGCTACATAATTTATTCTCTCCACAGAGACAATCAAAGGAATACGAGCAGCAAATAAAACTTGTAATGACATTGAGTTCTGACCAGAACTCACCAGTAAAATGATGGTGCCTCCAGCCACTCCAGGTTTATTCCATGAATTATTCTTAGGCTGGCATGCACTCTCATTTTAGGTGGATCAAGCTACCCCCCTCCTAAGGGGTGCTTGTCTCACTGTGGTGTTTATTTCTGCTACACAGATTCTACCCTTTTCTCTTTCATAAGGTTGAGTTATCAGATTTTTAGGTTTTTAAGATTTAGATTTTAAAGATTTTCCTTTTCTAAGATTATAGTTGCAAGGATGTCAGCTTTGAGATTCAAATCTGTCTACTGACCTCTTGTAAGTAACTTTTCCTTCTTGGGTAAAAGGAACTTCATGGGTCAGTGTTGAGAGAGTAAATGGAGGAACCAGGGTGAACATATTCTCCAACACTTTAATATTTCTGAGTGTATGTGAGTTCATAGTGTTTACTGAACAAGACTGGGAGTTGACCGTGGCTCAGATCATGAACTCTTTATTGCCATATTAGGATGTAAATTGAAGAAAGAAGGGAAAACCATAAGACCA
Organism: Madoqua kirkii; assembly: GCA_006408675.1. NCBI lineage: Eukaryota > Metazoa > Chordata > Mammalia > Artiodactyla > Bovidae > Madoqua > Madoqua kirkii. Next base: position 111,121 of record SJYC01035062.1, read on the forward strand.
TTCAGGTATGACCTAAATCAAATTCCTTGTGACTACACAGTGAAAGTGAGAAATAGATTTAAGGGACTAGATCTGATAGACAGAGTGCCCGATGAACTATAGACAGAGGTTCATGATATTTTACAGTAGACAGGGA
>SJYC01035063.1:0-36443 GCA_006408675.1 Madoqua kirkii
TTAAAAGTTGTAAACATAGAAACATTATTGATAGCTTCAAAAGGTTTACCTATTCTTCCTAATATTGTATATTATTGATTATATTATTATTCTATGTTGACAATCATCAATTACAGAAAAGAATACACAGACCACAAAAGAACTAACAACAACAAGAAACCCTTCATTCCCCTAAAGCCTCTTTGTGGTCCTTTTCATTTCTGGATGACTAAAAAAATTAACTCCAATCAAAAGACGACCACAGAAGGAGCAAAACAGGTCATTTGGGTGACAGGTACAACAGGTGGTCTTAGTTTGTGTCTTAAATTCTATCTCAGAAGCAAAAGCTAGTTAGAATATCTTTTTCCTTTTAGACTAGCTATATCCATGGCATATTCTTCAGAATAGTCTTCAATTATTATCAAAGAATATTATGAATGGATGTATTGTATGGCCTTCATTTCATCAAATTTGACGATCTATTTTTTTTTTCCAGCCTTGTACCAACCACAGTTTTGGAATATGGACTCTCTGTTTACAGCTTTCTAGGTACATGTTGTTAATCCAAGACTGCTTATTCAGCTGGATGGGTCCATTAAGCGGCTCCCCATGTAAAGATACTATTATGGATAGCAGACATAGGCAGGTGTCGGTTGATAATAATATTCTGGCCATAGTAAAGCCAGACTTTCTTTTCAAAGTCCCAATCCACAAGGAATAAAAAAAATTAAATAGAAAAACAGATGCAAAATAGATCTAGAGAGATAGAGAGATAGATAGAGAGAGATAAATGACAGTATTTGGGCACAGTTCAGTTCTCCAGATTCCAATTCCATTATCTACCTAATTTGTCTGGAATGAATCAATCGAATGACTTTCATAGTTAAAGTGGTTGCTACTGACACAGTTTATAGCTTTGCCCCATAGACGTCACATTTATTAAATCAAAAAGATATGAAAGTCATGTCTTTTTTGCTTAAATGTCTTCAAGATGGAGCAGTGAAGACACTACAGTCACTTGCCCTCATGATGAGAAATAGAAGCTCGTTCTAAGCAGACAATTGTTAATATCTCTATGCAGCCCTCTTTCTGTTCTTCCCATGTGGATTAGCTTCAGAGGGACTGATGGCATCCAAATTTCCATTCATGAATGGGTGTATATAAGGAAGTAAGAGTGGTGTTTTCAAAAAGGGATCATGCTAAAAAAATAGTAAGGATCTTCTCTCTCAAGACTATTATATTATCAAAGATTGCTTTTATATTCATTTTAGAGCTTTGTCTCCATGCTTACTTGATATCATTTAGCACAATGTGGAACATGGAAAGTGAATGGTCAAATCTACAAACACTAGTAAGTTTGATGAACCATAGAAGGCAGCTCAGGCACTTGAGCATATCTACAGAGATGGAAAGAATCACAGATGAACAATGGCAAGTCTCCTCCCACTTTAATCTCTTTTATTAAAAAATCTTAAACCTGCATGCAGACAAACAGAGCACAGAGATTAAGAAACAGTATGTTATCAGTAAGTATGGAATACCCTGATTATCTCCCTTTTATAATACATCAAAACCTGCTTCCCAGATGTTATTATTATATGATGTCTGTGTTTATTATTTGAAAGTTTTCTTCTTTCTTTTTTTCCCTGCTAAAGAGATAAAATTTCCAATCAAAACAATTAATAGCTGCAGTCATTAATACGATATAAAATAAAATTAATTAAAAATAAAAAAAGAAGTTATTAATGATACCTTTCTAGATTTAAGAAGTCATTGTAAGAGAAGAGACTTCTCTAGTGGCTCAATAGGTAAAGACTCTGCCTGCAATGAAAGGGACACAGGAGATGTGGATTCAATCCCTGGGCCAGGAAGATTCCCTAGAGGAGGAATGGCAACATACTTCCCTAAAGGAGGAAATGGCAGCCCATTCCAGTATTCTCACCTGAAAAATCCTATGGACAGAGGAGCCTGGCAGGCCACAGTACCCATGGTCACACAGAGTTGGACCCAACTTAGCACATGGGATCTCATATATATTTTAATTTCTAAATTTTGTAATGCTTTGTACTTTTTAAAAATTTATATAAATGTTATATGACTTGATGGACATGAGCTTGAGTATGCTCCGGGAGTTGGTGATGGACAGGGAAGCTTGGTGTGCTGCAGTCCGTGGGGTCGCAAAGAGTCAGACATGACTAGCAACTGCACTGAACTGAAATGGTATATATTTTTGGTGATTTTATTTTTTTGGTCTCAAAAAGATTTTTGTAACTGATTTATCCACACACGTGGCTGTAGTTCACTTCTTTTCAATGCTCCATAGGATTTCAGAAGAGATCATCATTTATGCAGATGGGACATTTGTGATATTTTCACTTTATATGTTATTATAAATAATGTTGCTGTGATTCCTACACATAGATTTGTATACAGGCGAAACAGTGTGTCCAGAGGTTAGAACTGTAGTTTTATGATATGCGGTATTTGGTAGCACTTGCCTGCATGCTCAGTTGCTTCAGCAGTGTCTGACTCTTTGCGACCCCACAGAATGTAGCCCACCAAGCTCCCCTGTCCATGGATGCTCCAGGCAAGAATACTGGAGTGAGTTGTCATGTCCTCCTCCTACAGGGGATCTTCCCAACCCAGGGATCAAAACTGTGCCTTCTGTGTCTCATGCATTGCAGGCAAATTCCTTACCACTGAGCCACCAGGGAAGCCCCATTCGATAGCACATGTATTTTCAAACAGCTATTTAAAATTAACTTGTTCCATCCAAAGCCTAGAAAAAGACTTGTGAGATGTGAGATGGCAAGAGTAAGTTCTAAAAATGGTTATGTTGACGTCACCAAATTAGTTCTCTATTTTTCTGGTAAGGAAATTCCCCAAATGTTGTGTCAAAACATTTGTGTCAAACTGCTGTGTTTTGCCAAAGGGATAAATTTCCCAGTCAAAACAATTAATTAGAAGCTATTAATGATGCCTTCCTAGATTTAAGAAGCCACTGTAAGAGAAGAGGGAAACTGCAGGATAAAAAAATATGCTCTAGGCCAAGGTGCAGGAGGTAAGTGGTTATAGTTGGTGAATCTCTTTTGGAATTTTGCCTTGAATTCCTTAACTCTTCTACAATAACTTCACAAATTCCAAATCATTCAAGTAACAGACCACAAGGAAACTTCTGATATATGAGGGGCTAACCCTCAAACACAATTCTTATTTCTCCTCTTAATATAGTCAGTCTTGTAATATTTTCTTAATAGAGTCAGTCTTGTAATATTTTCTTCTTACCACAAAGAATAGTTTGGGTGCTGTAAGTCATCGGCATCCAAATGGTACTAGTGGATCTGCATCTGATTGAGTCAGCTACAGACCATCTGGTCATCATTAAGTAAGAAAGTTCACTGGTAAAATACTTAAATCCCTAAATCATAAATTATTTGAGAAAAAAAAAGTTCTCAGCTTCTAAACCAAGGCTATTTATTCCCATCCATCTCTCTGTTTCCATCCATCCATCCGTCCATCTATTCACCTACTAGAAGGCAGTAACCAGATGTCAGTATGGGATTTATGATTTGAATAGATTAGGGCTAATGATGCTCGGCCAAACAAGCCAATATCTGCATAAAATAGTAAACATTCAGGGTCACATGACCACAAACAACATTGCAAGCCCACAGCAGCTATTCTGCAAATGAATGTCGGTCATGAAAAAAATCAAGGGAAGAAAGAGCTCAGTGTTGCAGACTACATCTCACCTCATGCCTAGAAAACAAACCAAAACAACTGAAGGTCACACTCCACTGACGGTTGGTCCATGATATCAGTCTTTACAAGGAAGGTGGACGCACTAGCTTTTGGTAGACAAAGATTGCAATACTGGGACAGGCAGGGAAAGACAGGGGAGAGGCGCCATGTCCCGGCTGCCCTTAATGCCGTCCTCTGAGAAACAGGAAAGAGAGCCATCTGCAAACGCGCTTGTGGCTTTTTAGATGGCTGAGATGGCCCCAGAGTAAAATATATGTATCTAATCATTATTCACACTCAGGCAGACTCTATATAACCAATCAAGACTGTCACAGGTATCAATCCACACGCTTTTAATTTCTTACCTCATGTGTCTCAAGAGCTGGCAATTTCATTCTTAAAAGCAAGGGCTTCAATTTGAAGCCACTGTGATTAACATTTTTTAACAACAAAATCTATCTCTCAAGAATATGTGGAATATATATTTATTTCTTATATCAATCTGTATGTCACAGACTTACCCAAGTGATCATATTTCCTCTTATTACTCCACCTGGACGATTCCTTATTGATCCACTTTTGGGGTTCTATTTCCTTTGGTATTTAGAATGTTGTTGGTTTTTAATGAAAAAAATTATTTTTAACGTCAAAGTTATAGGCCCTTTGTATTATTAAATCCCTTGTGATTATCTCCCTCAGAACATTCTTCCAAATAATCTTTCCATATGCTCAAGTAACCTTTTTAAGAATTGCTCATTTAAGAAATGGACTGCTATGAATTTTACAAATAGAGGCATAGAGAAACATTTCTTAAGGGTATATACATCTTTCTACCAAGATGTAAATACTGAGGAGATCAAAGCGGAGAAAAAAAAAAACATGGCAGGATAGTACCAATGGTTATAAAAAATATGTGGCTATTTGGCACAACTCTGCAGTAAGAAAGTAATATTTAGCAATAATCTTTGTACAAACATGACCTTCTTTGGGTGACATAATACCAGACTCTGGTTATCTACTGTTTTAACTTTACCTCTTAAGGTAATCATCTTCCAGTTTATTTGTTGGACAGCCCTCATAAATGGGCAAGCCTATCTCATAAGAGCAGTTGAATGGCAAGGAAGAATTTAAACAAAGGCATGTATCCTTTACACAGGAAACAGTCAATGTTTAAAAACAGCAATGGAAAAAGACCCCATCCATTAAAGGTTTAGAGACATCCTCAAGGAAAGACACATACACGTATTGGTGATTTATCTTTCTCATAAGCCCAATGCAATGCACAGCATTGAATTACAAAGATAATGGATAACAGAAAGAATTCTCCACCAGAGTCTACATTTTGTATTCATTAGTCCTTCCTAATCCAGTTGTACAGATGTCAGCTAAAGGCTCTTCTGTTACTATTAAGGAATTTGCCACATTGACAAGGGTGATAAAGAAGAAGAAATGCCAGGTGCTGGTGTTTGGATCAACAACTTGTCTCCACTTGCAGTCACCATGAAGACTGTCACCTTGTGACTCCCCAGAGGATTATAACCTCTGGATAGACTGCTGCATGAGTATTTATCATCCTTAAAACTCATCAGAAATGCCAAGTGGTCATGGTTACAAGACACCTGTTTCCATGCATTCCCTGATAAAAGCTTCCCTGCTGAATTACTGATAAATATTGACATTATGTTTCAAACCAATGGAATGGCTTGAAATCCTGGCTCCTCTCACACAAAGAATTAAGCTTTGACATTTAGCTGATTTAGCAAGACCACTGTACGTGAGAACTTTTACTTGAATTTTAAAGAAAAAAAAAACAACACTGGTTTTAAAAAACAGGGAAAACGGGAAAGGCCAGTTAGAAAGACAGTAGAATTTCAGTTACCTTAGACACTCATTTGCAACTTCTCTGCCCACGGTCAGCCCTTGGACAAATGTCCGCGCAGCAATGAAGGCGCGGGTGATCTGAATTTTCAGCTTCCGGGGAACGTCTCCAAATGGCTTCAGCTGGTCTGTGTATTTGCTCACGCACTCCAGGTAGTCCTCGCTGAAATGATACTGGGGGTTGATCAGCTGAAACATCCGTTCCAGGAGCCGAGCCCAGAAGTCATTGAGCATTTCCTCCAGATTCACATTGCCCCCTGTGTAGTATCTCTTAAGCTCTGTGAAGAGGTCCTGGAACACTTCCGAATTCTGCATGTACAGCATTCCATAGGTCCGTACAAACATATCATTTAGTGACTTTTCTGCATTCTCCAGGAGCTCTCGGAAAAACTCTGCAAATTAAAACAAGAAAGCAGTCATAAATTGGCAAGATATAGGAAGTCCAAAACATCCACTTACCTCAAAAACAACTGCTTCTAATGGTTGTTTTCACAGAAAAAAAAAAAAAAGTCTCCTGTGATTAAGGTATCAATTAACTGATGAAAATATTTTAAGTGAGATTTTACTTGTATCTAAGATCTTCTCTCAAAGAAAATAGAAGAGCATGAGATTTCTGTTGGAAAGAACACCCATTAGCATTAGGAATTTATCATTTAATACTCTTCCAAAGAAGTTCAACTATTTTTCCATTTGTTGTAAATTTTAGAAAACTCTATTAACTTGAATCAGAACATGTGGCTAAATGTTATCATTAATACAATAAGTGCATAACTGATAAAAACATTTGCTCCAGTCTATTTAAAAATCTGTTCTAACCACTCATTCAATTAATTTGCTTTTATTTGGAAAAGTTCATAAATGAGATATTCAAAGTAATGAAATATTTGGATCCTTTGGAATTGTTATATAAAGCAATCAATTATCAGTGTTTAGAGACTCATAGTGTAATTAAATTCACTTAATACTAAAGCTATAGTAAACAGAATTTAGGCTGCCATAATGAATCAAAAAGTTATGGAGTACTATGCATTATTATGATAAACTATCACTATATAGAACTTGAAAAAAATATAGGTATTTGGGCTTTCTGGTTAAGAGGTTCTAAATGAAAAAGAATCTACCAAGAAATGACTGCTTTCATCCCAAAACAGCACTCAAATATTTCTGGGAATAGTTAACAGTATGTAAGAAATGGTATGAAAAAAACAGTGTCCCTGGGTACTGTTAGACTCATTGGCCTCATATTGGTCTCGCTCATATATATGGAATCTAGAAAAAATGGTACTGATGAACTTATTTGCAGGGCAGGAATAGAGACACAGACATAGAGAATGGTCGCATGGACATGGAAAGGGGTGGGAACAGGAAGGGGAGATGAATTGGTAGCATAGGATTGACATATATACACCACCATGTGAAAAATAGATAGCTAACGGGAAGCTGTTGTAGAGCACAGGAACAAGCTCCGTGCTCTGTGATAACTTGTGGGGGAGGTGGGGAGGGGAAGCTGGAGGGAGGCTTGAGAGGGAGGGGATATATCTCTGCGTGTGGCTGAGTCACACTGCAGCACAGTGGAAACTAACGTATCATTGTAAAGCAATTATACTCCCCCCCCCAAAAAAAAAGAATAGAGAGGAAATACAGACTTCATGTGTGTGAAAAGCTTATCCATTTGCACTAGAGCAAGCTCAAGTGTTATCCCATTTGGAGACTGTAATTGGGGGTGGGAAAAAGGCTAAGGAAAGATTATGCTTTTGAGTCTATGAACCCAATTCCCAACAACAGAGTAATTCCACTTTACCTCCCATTGTTTTCTCTTATTCCCAGAAGCTAAGGCCCGTCTCAGCTAATGCAGGGAACAATCATGTCCTGGATACGGCAAGGAACTCCAATAGGAATACAACAAAAATCTCTTTATTTTTTTATCTGAAAGCTTGGGGGGATTTTTTCCTGAGATGCAGAAGGAAACATCAATGACTCTCTCCTTGGAGTCCATGGGAGCTACACTTAATTTCTTCTTTATCACAAGAAGCACTTGACTTAGCTACATTGAAACACTGTCTTGATAAAATTGTGTCTATAATGGTGATTATTTTGTATTTGTTTTCAAATATAACTGATATGCTTAAATTTAAAAAGGACACTGTTCAATGTTTATCCTCTTACTATGAAAGAATATACTTTTTCTTCTTAAATACAGAAAGTATATTGCTACAGTCACGGCAAAAATTGAGGGATTATCTGAAATTCATGGCTTGTCACCCTTAAGGCACCAAATAGTTTTTATTTTACTTTTTATCAAATGCTAAAATCAGGCTACATAGTATTAAACCTCTCTAACCTTCAAGGAGTCATTAAGGAAAATTAGATGAGGAAAAAAAGTTCAAAACTGTCAAAGGATTCATTGGTCAAAATATTTATATGTGCTACGCATGCATATCTGCTAAGTTGCTTCAGTCATGTTTGACTATATTACCCTATAACTGTAGACTGCCAGGCTCCTCCTTCCATAGGATTCTCCAGGAAATAAAACTGAAGTGGGTTGCTATGCCTTTCTCCAGGGGATCTTCCCAACCCAGGGATAGAACTCACGTCTCTTTCATTGCAGGCAGATTCTGTATCAACTGAGTCACTAGGAAAGCCCTATTTATATATGCTACTTGTCTATGTTATTTATGATTTTATGAAATCAGAGACAGTTTAGAAGTTTTTCAGAAATTTACTAGTCACTTAGATTGTCTTAAAACTGGAAACTATATTAAATTATTAATATTAATATCAAAGTATTACCATAATAAAACCTCTCAGTCTTGAAACCAAAGATGAAAATAGCTTGGCCTTATTCATACAGGAGCAGGTAAAAGGGGTTACAGATTGTGAAAGAAACTATGAAACAATGGAAAAATCACTGAATTGAAAAATACTAATATAATGAGATTGGAAAGTGGATTCTCATCACGAGCTCAGGATAGTCTATTCATTTATCTTCTTTCTGAGGTCAATTATATTGTTGGACTCAGAAATTAAAGCTTAATTTATTGAATACAGAGTACTGACTTCAGCAATGAATTGTCAGTAATCAATAGTGTGGTCTGGATTTGCAAGAGCTAAACAAAAGAGGGGTTGTTACCTTCTGGTTCGTGTTGCTCTCCAAAGATTTGAGGTATGAATGGTTTACTGTAGGGATGAAAATTTTGTTTTTTTCTTTATTTTAAAATTAATTTTTTAAACATTGGAGGATAATTGCTTTTCAACACTGTGTTGGTTTCTGTCTGTACTTCTTTTATTGAAAGTAACATTCCTAGTGTTTCCTCTTCTGACATGGGGAAAATATTAGTCTCTGACTACTTTGCAGCAAAATGGTTAAAATCATATTGACCATTCACTGTGTTTTGTGGTTTCTTTATGCCACAATTAGTAATCATAATTGTAAGAATATAGAAACTCAGTTATCATATTTCCATAAATATAGTTCAAGAAACATTTTTTCAGATGCTAGGATTAATTTGTGTCTAAGGGTATGTCATTGACTCAGAAGTTTGCTCTTAGTTTTACTGGTCCTCAAAATTCAAGTTATTATTCCTTGTTCAAAATCATTATATGGTTTAGTGATCTCACAGTCAAAGTTAATATTTGGTACTAAAGGATGCTAATACATCAGGCAATTATGACAAATGTTGCTACCTTAAAGTACATTGATCTTAGATCTTATGAAAGATAGGGATCCGAGGTACTGAGGCAAAACTAATGTCCTCCAAAAAATAAGTATACTCATTTCGTTTTTACCATGCTTATAGACTTAAACTTTCACCTCTGGAAGGGTGACTTTATTTTATGCTTGAATGAAAACTCTCTCAGCAAACCAAACAAGATGGAGATTAGGAAGACAGCTACCAGACCCATTTTGCTGAGAAAGTATTATGCCCCAAAAGCATACAGAACAAAACTGAATAACCATATAAGGAAAGAAACATGACTCAGTCTAACCCTTTGCTTAATGAGTAAGGGCAAAGCTCACATTGGATACACAGGGTTCAGACAACAAAAATTCTTATCTGCAAGAAAGAGTTTGGCAGATTAAAATGTTTTAATTTTTTAAATTTTTTCTTCCCCAATCACAAAATATACATCAAAGGTGATTGCTTAGGGCTCAGTTATGCTTCATAGATGCACAAAAGAACTTTTTCCAGCCAGCTGTAGCCTCTGGGAGGATTTTATTCATCTAGAGGGGAAATGTGGATGTGAACATCTGTTTGCTGCGGGGCAGACTGCCCCAAGTGGGAGAGCAATCTTGTGGATAAAAAACACCACTGTTCCAAAAGCAAAAAAGAAAGTCAATGCACACCGCTGATGGTTTGGAGAGGCCTCTAAAGGGGCAAAAATCAACTCCCAGGAGCCAAAAGGCGCCCTAAGGATATCTGCAAAAGGCTTCCATTTACTGCCTCCAAATGAATGGATCTAAATGTCAGGTGCACACAGGACCAAGGGGAGGTGCAAGCAAGAGGAGAAAGAGAGGCAGACTGAAGGTTCTCAAGGAATTGGCAGTCTGCTCTAAACAGCAAACGCTAGGCCTGTTTAAGCTGGAAGTGCTAACTAGCTGACATTACCGTAGCAGGACTGGGCATGGCGACCGGATCAAGCACTGTTCAGCATTTACCTAGAAATTGTAGTGTTTTCCTATCTCTTTTCATGCTCTCCAAAACACTCCTCAGTGCCAGCTCATTTAAAATTAGTGCTTTCAATTGGTGGTGTAAATTCATGTCATCATAGAACCCAGTGAGTGAAAAGCTCTGATCACGAGTCCGTGGAGACTGTATCTACGCATGTTCACAGCGTCTGTCCCACCAGGGAGAGCAGGGCTATTCACTTTGCTTCCATAAATCCACATACTTGTGTTGAGTTTATTTCTCTCCTAATCTCTTCTTTCTGCCCTCCACTCCACAAAAGCATGCTCTATCGGTTCAATCAGCTCACAACCCAAGCTTTGGCTAAGATAAACTCCAAGTTGCTGGCACGGAGGGTAAATGATTCAGAAAGCTGATCTCAGACAAGGGCTATGATTCAGACACAAGAAAGCTACGGTCCTGCCCTTTACCCGGGTCCTTTTCAAGGTTAAGTGAATAGAAGACTCTTTCACTCTGCACACACCTGTCAGCTTTCAAGCATATCTTCTCCTTTCAAAGTCTCCTTGCTTACATCATCAACTGATATGACCACCAAGGAATGCTGAGTTAAGGAGTATTAAAGGAGGTGGAATCCCAGTGCTGTTTACTCTCATCTCCATCAGAATTTGAGGGTTAAACATATGGTCCCTAAATAACCTATCTCTCCCCAGTCCCTGCAGGGTGAGACTATAAGAAGATCTGTGCTCCTTGTCGCATGAAATGTTGCCCTTGGCAGACTGCAGCTATGTGGAATGCATGACTCAGTGCTAATCCTCTACATCAGAGGTCTCTGCCTCAAAATTACTAACATTTTGAGCTGGACAATCTTTTTTTTAAATTAAAGAGAATGCAAAAATTTAATTAATCAAATTTATTTATTTATTTTTGCTGCACTGTGTGGCTTGTAAGATCGTAGTTCCCTGACCAGGGATTAAACCTGGGCCCTCACAGTGAAAATGCAGTGTCCTAACCACTGAACCATGAGGGAATTCCCGGAGCTGGACCATCTTCCTTGAGTGTCTGCCCTGTGCACTCTAAGACAATAGGTAGCACGCCTGGCTTCTGCCTATTAGAATCTATTGGGTCATCCTCCCTCCAGCAGTGATGATAAAATTGTAGACATAACTGTCCCCATAACATGCTCACTCTCTCCAGTGAGCTCTACTCTTCTGCTAAAAAATCCAAATCCCAGAAGCTTAGAGACCAGTCATCAAAACCTTCCAAGAAAAGACCAGCACATTTCTATACCTCATCAGTCTCGCAATTTATTTACAAGAAAAGTTCCAGGAGCTGTGTGTGCTTTGAATGAAAGGAGCTGAAACGTACATCATATTCACAGGTAAGCTTGTAGTGGTAGTGACCAAAATTACCATCTGCATGTACGAGGGCTGCCATAGGGCAGGCCTTAACAAGTGGTGACTAGGGAGCGAATAAATAGACAGTGAACATGAGCACCCAGTGAAATACATCCTGACTCCATCTGGATGGGGTTCCTCTTAGGAAGTGATAACATTGTGGCACCACCTTAGAGGGAAAGAAATCCTACAACTGCATCTTAGAGCAGACAAAACTGATGTGCCCTCTTGTCATCCTCCAAACTCATGTATTTCAGTTCAGTTTAGTTTAGTCGCTCAGTTGTGTCCGACTCTTTGTGACCCTGTGGACTGGAGCACATCAGGCCTCCCTGTCCATCACCAACTCCCAGAGTTTACTCAAACTCATGTCCATTGAGTTGGTGATGCCATCCAACCATCTCATCCTCTGTCGATCTCTTCTCCTCCCACCTTCAAACTTTTCCAGCATCAGTGTCTTTTCAAATGAGTCAGTTCTTTGCATCAGGTGGCCAAAGTATTGGAGTTTCAGCTTCAGTATCAGTCCTTGCAATGAATATTTAGGACTGATTTCCTTTAAGATGGAAAAGTTGGATCTCCTTGCTCTCCAAGGGATGCTCAAGTCTTCTTCACCACCACAATTCAAAAGCATCAATTCTTCAGCTCTCAGCTTTCTGTACAGTCCAATTCCAGAGTTCAGACAAAATGTGGTCTACTAGAGAAGGGAATGGCAAACCACTTCCGTACTCTTGCCTTGAGAACCCCACGAACAGTATGGAAAGGCGAAAAGATAGGACTGAAAGATGAACTCCTCAGGTCGGGAGATGCCCAATATGCTACTGGAGATCAGTGGAGAAATAACTTGACAGAATGTGGTCCACTGGAGAAGGGAGTGGCAAACCACTTCAATATTCTTGCCTTGAGAACCCCATGAATAGCAGGAAAAAACAAAAAGATAGGACACTGAAAGATGAGCTCCCCAGGTTGGTAGGTGCCCAATATGCTACTGGAGATCAGTGGAGAAATAACTCCAGAAAGAATGAAGACACAGAGCCAAAGCAGCTGTGGATGTGACTGGTGACAGAAGCAAAGTCCGATGCTGTAAAGAGCAATACTGCATAGGAACCTGGAATGTCAGGTCCATGAATCAAGGCAATCGGAACTGGTCAGACAGGAGATGGCAAGAGTGAACATCGACATTTTAGGAGTAGTGAACTAAAATGGACTGGAATGGGTGAATTTAACTCAGATGACCATCATGTTACTACTGTGCGCAAGAATCCTTAGAAGAAATGAAGTATCCATCACAGTCAACAAAAGAGTCCAAAATGCAGTACTTGGATGCAGTATCAAAAATGACAGAATGATCTCTGTTTGTTTCCAAGGCAAACCATTCAATATCACAGTAATCCAAGTCTATGCCCTGACCAGTAATGCTGAAGACACTGAAGTTGAACGGTTCTACGAAGACCTACAAGACCTTCTAGAACTAACACCCAAGAAAGAGGTCCTTTTCATTATAAGGGAGGGACTGGAATGTCAAACTAGGAAGTCAAGAAATACCTAGAGTAACAGGCAAATTTGGCCTTGGAGTACGGAATGATGCAGGACAAAGGCTAATAGAGTTTTGCCAAGAGAATGTACTGGTCATGCAAACACCTTCTTCCAACAACACAAGAGAAGACTCTACACATGGACATCACCAGATGGTCAAACTCATGTATTTATACCTATCTAAACATTCAAGGGCTTCTCTGCTGGCTCAGACAGTAAAGAATCTGCCTGTGATGCAGGAGACCTAGGTTTGATCCCTGGGTTGAGAAGATCCCCTAGAGAAGAGAATGGCTACACACTCCTGTCTTCTTGCCTGGAGAATTCTATGGACAGAGGAGCCTAGCAGGCTACAGTCCATGGAGTTGCAAAGAGTCGGAAATGACTGTGCGACTAATATTTCTCCTTTTCAAACAGTCATATCTTCCCATGCTCCAAGTTCATGTGTATCTACATGCAAAATGGCTGATAGTCTCTGCTCAAAAGCTTGGTGATTATAAGGCAGCACTGCCAGATTCTCATTTCCTCTCTGGAGGCTCTGTCTGTCCAGGTCTACCCTTTGCCTGGTTTCATTGCTATCTTTCCTGCTTCTGGTCCTACTGAACTCTGCCCTCACAGCCCATGATCTCACCAAACTGTCTGTGTTCACATTCACTTCCCTACTTCATTGGAGCAAAGCCTATCATGAGTTAACACTCAGACCGCTCTGTCTCCCATAGTACAGCAAAGCCTTCTTCCCTCCAGTGATCGAATAAACTCAGTCTGGAACTTTGTTGTTGTTTCCAATAAGCAATAGGAGGCCATGTTTCATTTCTTCATTATTCACATGAAAGAACTATGTAAGGGAAAGAGGACAACTGATTTGAATAGATACCCGATTATATTATCTTTGTAGTTTTTCTTAAACATCAGTTGGATTTTTGTGTAAGAAACAGACCCTCAGTAGGCACTTTTTAAAATTATGGAGTTGAAATTAAATAGAATTATTTTGAAAATAACTTATTGAATGAGGGAGAAATCAGAATCTGGAATTATTGTGAGATAAAGCTGCTGTCGGCAAAAATTAGTTTAGGATTTTCTATGTCTTTATCTCTTAATTCATACTTTCTCTTGCTCTGTGTGTACATGCGTATGTTTTCAGATAATGTTTATTATATTATAATAAGCATCCAAGATTTAGTCAATCAATTCATGCCAGGAATTAATAAATGCCTATATAATTTCAACCACCACTGCATAAAATTTCAAAGGGAGCTAATAGTAGTAATTTATAAATTTCCTGTTTGAGGGATTATTATACCCAAGTAAGCATCGCCACTCCCAATACATCTGATTTAAAATGCAGTCAACATGGCAATGGAATATCTTAATTATTTCCATTTGTACCTGATACATTTTTGGGGAAAGTTGAGATACATAAATGAAAATGACAATTTAATTAGAAACAATGAATGATGGTAATTTCAACACAACTAGAGATAGGACCTTGGAAGTTGCCTGATGTTTAACACAGAAGGCATTTTACACCATGTCAAACACCTTGCTATAAGCTTTTCATACATTGTATGCATATCAGATATTAGTATAGCTAGTTTGCAGATAAGGAAATTGAGGCCCAGAAATGTTAAGCAAGTTGCCCTAGACCACTGAACTGGCATATAACCCAGAGCTCCAAACCAGTGCTGACAAAAGTGAGTTCTAAGAAACAACTGGATAGCAGGGGAGCTTTGCTGTTTATGCTCTGTGTGTGCTGTGCTCAGGGGTTACCTATGGACAGTAGCCCTCCAGGATCCTCTGTTCATAAGAGTTTCTAGGAAAGAATACTGGAGTAGACTGTCATTTCTTCCTCAAGGGGATTTTCCTGACCCAGGAAATGAACCCATGTCTCTTGCATCTCCTTCATTAGCAGGCAGATTCTTTACCACTGAGCCACATCAAACAAACAAAATATAAACCAACAATGACTAAGAAATATGCAACAGAGATCTCATGTAGTTCAAAATGGCCCAAATATTTAATATTCAGCCCTTTACAGAAAAAATTTTTGCCAATCCCTGGCATCAAGGGTCAAAATCCTAAGTGAAATGTTTGAAGATAAATTAATCAAACAAAACATATTATGCCTTTGAATTCTTGTAAGTAGGAAGACAATTTAATTATTAGTCTGTTATCTCTAAGTAGTAGAATAAAAGCTCCTTTCCTCCATTATTTTATCTTAAAAAATTCACTCTGACATCTCTGCAGCCCATTCATCTCTTTATATTCCCCTGCAAGGTAAGTACAATCCAAAAATAATTTCTTAAATGATTTAGAGGATTTTGGTGACTTTCATTATTTTAAAGTCGACGCCCCTAAATTTTTCTAAGTTTGTGGTTTAATGAGTCGTTTGAGATTTTCATAAGGAGAATGCTGCTGCTGCTGCTCCTAAGTCGCTTCAGTCGTGTCCGACCCTGTGCGACCCCATAGATGGCAGCCCACCAGGCTCCCCTGTCCCTGGGATTCTCCAGGCAAGAACACTGGAGTGGGTCGCCATTTCCTCCTCCAATGTCTTACCATAAACCTGGAATTTAAAGTAGTATAAAATGAAAAAGGAAAGGAAAAATAACCACAAGGTTAAGGTAAAAATATGTATTTTTAAACTTTCTGTTCATGATAATTAATGAAAAGAGAATTTAAACTATCTTTTAACATCTTATAAAGCTCTATAACACAATACAATGCTTATAATACATCTAAAAGAATTATCAAAAAAATTATAAATAGCATCAGTTATTAAAAATATTATAATACATAACTCAAAATTTCCTCACTATGTCAATACAAAGGCTATTGTCATTATATTCCTCCCATCGTGTGTTGGAAGCTCTTGTAGATTATATCTAAATAAGTAGAAACAAGAATTCTGAGGAAATACTCCTAATCAATAAGCTGAAAACAAACAGACCAAAAACCCCAAACGTATAGTAAATGTATCTTTAAACACATTATTCAGCTATATTGGACTTCACCATTCTATATTCTTCCAAGGTATCTAATCCAATTGACTAGACTTTTTCATGAAGAAATTTTAAATAAAAAGTCCACAGTTTATAATCAAGTGTGTTTGTTTAAAAAAGAAAAATCAACATCTTCCAAAAATCCTTTATTTCTCTTCTATTAAGGTAAAGTCAGTGGAAGAAGCCCAATGCCAGGAGATTTTTCAGAATCAAATGTGTATTCAGCTTCAAAAAGAAAAGCTACCTGGATGCAGCAATCTGTAACTGGCTGATGTAGAGAGATTTGAAGCAACAAAGCAGATTATAGAAATCGTTGATTTGAATTCACATTTCACAAGGTTAAACTTTATCTAGACTTAGTGATCCTTTACACATTAGCTTGATAAATGTTTTATTTCTTGGTAGGTTATTTCTCCCAAAGATCTCTTTTAAAATAAAAAAGACTGATTAGGCCACTTATGATCACCAGGTGGTATAGATAAACCATTAATTCTGGGAGTCATGCACTTAAGTTTGGAATCTGCTGACGGTTGCTCCCAAAAGCAAACAACTGTTCTGAGCCTGCAGATTGTGTATGTATCCCCCCTCTAAGCAATGCATGTGAAACTGAAAGCTGAGATACTTTCTGAATTCACCTTCATCATCACACACCTCCTTAGAGTCAGCCTATAGTGTTCTTTAGGTCTTGTCCATGATTCTGAATTCATTTTTTTTTTCTTTCCCCAGATGCCATTAACCAGAGCATCCATTTAACCCATCAGGTACCTAAACTACAGATCTTGAAATCATTTCCAACTTTTTGTCTTCCTCAACTGAAAAAAAGCAATAAATCTTCTGAATCTGGATAGTATATTGTTCTGCTCACAAATCTAGTTCTCTGTCCAGTTCTCCTTACTTCTTCACCCAAATACTTGTTGCACCAGAGAGTGGGAAAAAGTCTTTCCAGTACCAAATCACTGAGAGTGAATTCTGGGAAGTGGGGACAAAGCCAGTTTGCAGAAGAAAAGTCAATGATAAGGACCCAGGATTATGATGACGAGAAATTGTGTAGGTTTTTAGGAACAGTAAACTGCAAGGAGATCAGTCCTGGGTGTTCATTGGAAGGACTGAAGCTGAAACTCCAGTACTTTGGCCACCTTATGCGAAGAGTTGACTCATTGGAAAAGACCCTGATGCTGGGAGAGATTGGGGGCAGGAGAAGGGGACAACAGACGATGAGATGGCTGGATGGCATCATCGACTCGATGGACATGAGTTTGGGTAAACTCTGGGAGTTGGTGATGGACAGGGAGGCCTGGCATGCTGTGATTCATGGGGTCGCAAAGAGTCAGACACGACTGAGTGACTGAACTGAACTGAACTGAACTGAATGAAGAGGAGTCAAGTGAAACTGCCTTCATCCTCCCTTTCCCACAGAATACAGGGCTTCTCACTCTTCACTGCCCAATAAACTCATTTAAAAAATCTTGACACCAGGCTGCATTCTGAACTAA
The DNA here is from genome assembly GCA_006408675.1 of Madoqua kirkii. Taxonomy (NCBI): domain Eukaryota; kingdom Metazoa; phylum Chordata; class Mammalia; order Artiodactyla; family Bovidae; genus Madoqua; species Madoqua kirkii. The sequence goes on from SJYC01035063.1 coordinate 17,634, forward strand.
ATCAGGATTCCCGGGAGTGAGATCCCGGTATTGGCATATTTTCAGGCTAAGCAAGTAATCCCAAAGTATAGCCAAGCCTGAAAATCACTTCAGTTCTTTTGTGTTCTGTAATACTTTCACTTTAGGTCAATTCATGATAGTGAAATGAGCAGGGAAAGAAGGGGAAATGGTGGCGGGGCAAGCCATACAATATATCATGAAATACCCTGCTTTCTCCTTCCTTTCACTTATCTTCTCCTCTCTCTTTTTTCACAACAGAAAATTAGCCTTCTGGTCTTGGGAAGTCAGCCTAACGTCCGTAGTGTCAAGAGTATGAGAAGGGCCCTGCCAGTGTTCCTAGTGGGGAAGGGGATACAGGGGTACTAGTCTTTTCCTTTGTCCTTCATCTCTTTTTTATATTCTGCCACTTAACACAAATACTTCCTTGGTCACCCTCTGCCTTCACTGCTTACAGGACAAGGGACTTTCCCAGTGGTGAGAGAAAGAGGGGCATAGTATGGATGAGGGAGGAATAAAGTCTAATAATGTCTGAATTAATTTATGCCAGAAGAACAGGAATGATTACAACAGTCTAATCAGGGCATCATTTAAGCACATAACACAGATAACAAAAGTCTATAGGCTCCATAGGTTCTATGACAAGTGAAACCTATAAATTTAGAACATAATTTTTAACATAATTACAAATATAAAATTAGGCATAGGACCTTGAAAAGGGTCTATTCAAGTGAAGAGTCTTGAAACATAAGCTTTACCTACTTCACAGGAAATCTGCATTCAGTATAAGAAATGGAGGCAGAAATTAATATGATAGAAAAATGATATGAAAGTATGTACCAAGTACAACTCCAATTTTTAAAGATATAAATACACACACGTTGAGGAAAAAAAATACAAATGCAAAAACAGCTTACTATGGATAGAATGTTATAGTTTATTTGTATTTTCTTCTCTGTACATTGTTAATTTTCTAAAATTTGCACAAGGACCAGAAATTGCTTTTATATTTGGAAGAAAGCAATAGATATTATTTTAGCATGAAAAGCCCTCTTAAACACAAAAAATCCTGCTTGATGACAGAGGGGAAATACCTAAATGCATATATTTGGGAGGGCCAAAAATAAATAAGAAATTTAACTCAAAATTACAGAGTAGATCAGCAAAGTAGCAGGGAGAGTTTTGAGTCTTTTGACTTTAAATCTAGTGGATTCATGCTGATTTAGTAAAAATAATTCAATTAATAAAAAAATAAACAAAAAGTACAATAATGCTCTGAGTAAGGTTAGGCAACTATCCATTAAGAAGAAAAAGCCTACATTTTTGGTTTTTGAATGAATGCTCTGAAAAAAATACAGATAATTTTTATTTATTCCTAGACTGAGAAATAATTTATCTAATTGATGTAGTCAGCATTCAACAAAATTCCATTGTTTATTATTACAGATGTCAGCTCAAACTAAAGAAAAAATAACATCAATTCCAGACTTCAGTTATTATGAATTGAAAGTCATTGTTTTCTCTGCAGAGGTTTTTGGTGGCACTAGTAGTGAAGTCGCTCAGTTGTGCCTGACTCTTTGTGATCCCATAGACTGTAGCCTACCATGTTCCTCCATCCATGGGATTTTCCAGGCAAGAGTACTGGAGGGGGTTGCTATTTCCTTCTCCAGAGGATCTTCCCGACCCAGGGATCGAAACCAGGTCTCCCACATTGTAAGCAAGAGGTCTTACCGTCTGGGCACTGGATGAGCATTAATGCAGGATGACAAACTGTGTAACTCTAGGAATGTTTCTATAAACATTTGTCAACAAAAACCTGAAGAAAGTCAAGGCCACTTCCAACCACCTCTGTCGCTCACCCACATTCTTGAGCTTGTTGGATAAGACTAAGAGTTGGCACAGATTCCTCAGGTCATACCTCAGGAAAAATTTCATTCCTTAAAATTATCAAAGGGAAATGAACATCAATCCCACTTGGCCACATAGATGTTTAACTCAAATGTAACTGTATTATTTTGATGAAAGCATAAATAGTGGATATCCTGGTATAGGTATATAATAAGACTTACAGTACTCATGTGTAAGATATAAATACAAATGAACTAACTTTGATCTAAATTTACCTAACCAATTACATTTACTTTGCTAGTCATTTGCCAGATTCTTCTCAAAGGAAAGAGAAAATGCATTAATCCTATGTTGCTGCTAAGTCACTTCAGTCCTGTCCAACTCTGCGCGACCCCATAGATGGCAGCCCATCAGGCTCCACTGTCCCTGAGAGTCTCCAGGCAAGAACACTGGAGTGGCTTGCCATTTCCTTTTCCAATGCATGAAAGTGAAAAGTGAAAGTGAAGTGGCTCAGTCGTGTCCTACTCTTTGCCACCCACCAGACTCCTCTGTCCATGGGATTTTCCAGGCAACAGTACTGGAGTGGGTTGCCATTGCCTTCTCCAATCCTATGTTATATGACGGCTATTTTATTTTTATAACATCCATCATTTGGAATGCAATGAATAAAACCAATTACTATTAAACATTTCATAAAATATCAATTCAGTTCAGTTCAGTCACTCAGTCGTGTCCGAATCTTTGCGACCCCATGAATCGCAGTACGCCAGGCCTCCCTGTTCATCACCATCTCCCGGAATTCACTTAGACTCACATCCATCGAGTCCGTGATACTATCTAGCTATCTCATCCTCGGTCGTCCCCTTCTCCTCCTGCCCCCAATCCATCCCAGCTTCAGAGTTTTTTCCAGTGAGTCAACTCTTTGCATGAGGTGGCCAAAGTACTGGAGTTTCAGCTTTAGCATCATTCCTTCCAAAGAAATCCCAGGGCTGATCTCCTTCAGAATGGACTGGTTGGATCTCTTTGCAGTCCAAGGGACTCTCAAGAGAACAACACAGTTCAAAAGCATCAATTCTTCGGTGCTCAGCCTTCTTCACAGTCCAACTCTCACATCCATACATGACCACAGGAAAAACCATAGCCTTGACTAGATAGACCTTAGTCGGCAAAGTAACGTCTCTGCTTTTGAATATGCTATCTAGGTTGGTCATAACTTTTCTTCCAAGGACTAAGCGTCTTTTAATTTCATGGCTGCAATCACCATCTGCAGTGATTTTGGAGCCCAAAAAATAAAGTCTGACACTGCTTCCAGTGTTTCCCCATCTAGTTCCCATGAAGTGATGAGACCAGATGGCATGATCTTCGTTTTCTGAATGTTGAGCTTTAAGCCAACTGTTTCACTCTCCTCTTTCACTTTCATCAAGAGGTCCTTTAGCGCCTCTTCACTTTTTGCCATAAGGGTGATGTCATCTGCATATCTGAGGTTATTGATATTTCTCCCGGCAATCTTGATTCCAGCTTGTGTTTCTTCCAGTCCAGCGTTTCTCATGATGTACTCTGCATATAAGTTAAATAAGCAGGGTGACAATATACAGCCTTGACGTACTCCTTTTCCTATTTGGAACCAGTCTGTTGTTCCATGTCCAGTTCTAACTGTTGCCTCCTGACCTGCATACAGATTTCTCAAGAGGCAGGTCAGGTGGTCTGGTATTCCCATCTCTTTCAGAATTTTCCAAAGTTTATTGTGATCCACACAGTCAAAAACTTTGTCATAGTCAATAAAGCAGAAATAGATGTTTTTCTGGAACTCTCTTGCTTTTTCCATGATCCAGCAGATGTTGGCAATTTGATCTCTGGTTCCTCTGCCTTTTCTAAAACCAGCTTGAACATCAGGGAGTTCACGGTTGACGTATTGCTGAAGTCTGGCTTGGAGAATTTTGAGCATTACTTTACTAGCATGTGAGATGAGTGCAATTGTGTGGTAGTTTGAGTATTCTTTGGCATTGCCTTACTTTGGAATTGGAATGAAAACTGACCTTTACTAAGTGTCATATCTGTTATTAAATTTTACAATGCTGAATGTATGTATCCTATTTTTCTTAATATCAAAATTAAAATAAGCCCTAAAGCACATGCTTATTTTGATCTATTGGTATGTTTTAAGTTTACAAATAATTCTTAGATGATCTCTATCCCAACTTCTAAATTATATAAAAATTATAAATTATTATCAAATTACATATAAATTAGAAAGTCCTAAAGAGAATGTATTCAGTTAACTTTAAAAACCACAGACTCATTATTTTAAGACTTTTTTTGGCTATTTTATAATATTTGTTGGCTTTTAGCCATATGTTATAGAGTGATACAGTATCACCCTTATTTTATTCTGATGTGTGTCAGGAAGACCTCCCCAAAGCAATTAGCAATAGTTTTTAAGAAAGTATCTATGTATTATAAATTGTTAACTTCTACAACAGGTAGTCTTAAAACAGCCCTGATTTAGGGGAACTTGTTTAAGAGGCTTGCAAAGCTTTCTCAGTATAGCAATCCTTCATTTTCTACTTCATTTTGTATTAAATATCCTGAGCTAGGAAAACATGGCTTATTGTGAAGACTCGCTCTGTGGCCACGCCCCCCCCCCTTTTTGAACTGCTGATGGTAATGAATCTCCTTCTTCCAGCTCCAACTGCTGGATTCAGTTATCATCAAGAGCAGACATCAACCAGCACCCTTATCTTGCTCTGATGGATAGAGTACTAACCTTTCACAAGATTAGAGACAGAAGGTGCTCTGGAGATAATAAAATTCAAATAGGTTTATTTCAAAGGGCAACCCAATCTCGCTTTTGTTCATGGGTCACTTGGCAGATCATTTGCCAATGCAGTTTTTGTGTTTTTCCAAGTCAGGTTCTGGTTCATTGTGCCAAAGATGTCAAATTAAGTGGGCTGCAGAAGCCATTTCCAAAGTAAGAACAGGAAACTTGAGAAATAACATTATTTTAGTACATGTGATGAAACTCTCTTGGCCATAATTCTAATTTTACTTTAATTGTACCCACTGTGCTAATAAAGTAAATCAAGCCTAACCATGTTGACAATACCAATAATATAGAGTACTAACCTTTCACAAGATTAGAGACAGAAGGTGCTCTGGAGATAATAAAATTCAAATAGGTTTATTTCAAAGGGCAACCCAATCTCGCTTTTGTTCATGGGTCACTTGGCAGATCATTTGCCAATGCAGTTTTTGTGTTTTTCCAAGTCAGGTTCTGGTTCATTGTGCCAAAGATGTCAAATTAAGTGGGCTGCAGAAGCCATTTCCAAAGTAAGAACAGGAAAACTTGAGAAATAACATTATTTTAGTACATGTGATGAAACTCTCTTGGCCATAATTCTAATTTTACTTTAATTGTACCCACTGTGCTAATAAAGTAAATCAAGCCTAACCATGTTGACAATACCAATAACTTAGTATCTCTGCCAAAATTTTATTTATTTTAAATATCATAGCAAAAACTCTTTTCCCAGAGATATTTTAAATGAGTCATAATTAATTAGCCTTACTATGTTTTATTAATTATATAAGGCTTTTGGAATGAAACAGTTATAATCAATTGTATATTTTAAATAAAACATTTTGCTGGGCTGCTTTTTTCCTTTCAACAAGTGGTCTTGGGAAAATTGAATGTGTGTGTGTTCAGTCACTCAGTCATGTTTGACTGTTTGTGACCCCATGGACTATACAGCCCATCAGGCTCCTCTGCCCACGGCATTCTCTAGGCAGGAATACTGGAGCAGATTGCCATTTCTAACTTCAGAGGATTTTCCCAATTCAGGGATCAAATCCACATTTTTTGTGTCTTCAGCACTGGCAGGCCAATTGACCACCATCTCACACAATGTATAAAAATTAACTCAAAATGGATTAAATACTTGAGTTTTAAGACCTGAAACTCTAAAGTTTCTAGAAGAAAACCTAAGCAGTAGCTCTTTCACAACAATTTTATCAGTGAATAATAGGTTGGCCAAAAAGTTCATTTGGATTTTTCCCATAAGATGGTAAGGAAAAATCTGAATGACTTTGACCAACCTTATATCATATATATATATAATATGCCTCCCCAGGCAAGAGAAGTAAAAAGAAAAATAAATGGAACTACATCAAACAAAAAGGTTCTGTGCAGCAAAGGAAACCGTCTACAAAACAAAACGATAACCTACTAAATGTATTAAGATATTTGTATCTCATCTATCTAATAAGGGGATAATATTCAAAATGTATGGAAAAGGAAATGGCAACCCACTCCAGTGTTCTTGCCTGGAGAATCCCAGGGACGGGGAAGCCTGATGGGCTGCTGTCTCTGGGGTCGCACAGAGTTGGACACGACTGAAGTGACCCAGCAGCAGCAGCAGCAGCAGCAGCATTCAAAATGTATAAACTCAGACAGCTCAACAACCAAAGAACCAGATAACTCAATTGGAAAATGAGCAGAGGAGCTAAATAGACATTATGGATTACTTTTATTGAGAATGGCCAAAAGTGGATCTGGTGGCAAAAATACATAGAAAATGTTAGTTGCCATGAGATATCTCTATGGAGGGGAGCAAAACTTGCCATCTCAAAACATGTCTCAAGCATGAGGATTAATTTAGATTATTTTTAAGGTCCAAAAGACTCAGAAGAGCCTTTGACACCTCCTTAACTGATTATAATAATTTAAAGACAGGGTCTGTTTCCAGAATACAGCTACCATCAGAGATATCTGCAAAGAATGTGAGCCAGGTATGGTGGGGGGAAACACCAAGACATCAGAGTCCACTTTTTGTCCCTTTGTGTCTGCAAGGCCTGGCAAATATTTATCCACCAAACATTTACTTTTCTATTTCATGCTAATTGCCTGCTTCCCCTCTGAAGTCCCAGATCACTTACCCCTAACATCCTAGTTTGTCTTTAGATGAGGATATATTTAAGGTGAGGGCTTCAGTCATTTTGATGACTTACTCAGTTGTCCTGGGTCTCTTGCACATATATAAGTCATTCATATTAAACTTTTGTATGATTTCATCCTGATAACATGACTCATGCCAATCTGATTCTTAGACCAGTCATACGAACCAGAAAGAGTAAAAGAAAATCCCTTCCTGGCACTTAATAAGAAAGATAATTTTATGTAAAATCAAATATATTCCTGTAAAAATTACATATCTCCTATTCTCTCTTGAGGTGAACAACATCCTCCTTCTATAATTATGTATGTACAGCTTTATTGTCATCTCTCTCTGTTGATGGTCTTTCAGCAATCAACGCTTAAGAGTAATACCCCTTCACTGAACGTATAAGTAGACTTTGAAAGAATTGAAGGTGTTAGTTGCTCAGTTGTGTCTGACTCTTTGTGAAGGTGGGGACTGTGGCCTACCAGGCTCCTCTGTCCATGGGATTCCCCAGGCAAGAATACTGGAGTGGGTTCCCCTTCTCTTCTCCTGGGGATCCAACCTTAATCTCTCACATTGCAGGCACATCATCTGAGCCACCAGGGAAGCCCGTAAGTAGAGTTAACCTTCTGAATAATGGAAAGGCATTGTTGATCTACGTTGACCCGGCTCAGACATGAGTAGAGTCTTTCCCTAGCAACAAGAAGTATGGTTTGGGCCAGAAATTCAGAATAAAAGACAGAGTAAGTAGTTGACACAGTTTGCATTTATGGAATTTAGTGTTTTTATTTTCTTCAGCATATATTTTTGTATTAACCAGTTAGCAATTCCTTCCCAGTTAGATAGTGATTCTAATTTGTTAAAATTCATTTTGGATTCCCAATCTTTTCTTCAAAGATTCTGTCAAAGAAGCTCCAACAAACCAGAGTTTGTTTCAGGTTTCTGAGCCTATTTTATGTTCTCTCATGAAGCTGGTTATTTAAAGCAAAATAAAACAAATAAAATCAATAACAGATACACAATTAATTCTGTATAAACTACTAAATAATCAGAAACTTGTCTTGATACTTTTTATTGAACAAGCCCAAGAACATTTTTCCAACCAGTTCAATACCCACCTGATTATTATTCCTTTCAAGTGATTTTTTGCAAGCTTGTCAATGATCATTCCATGTGAAATAGCACTGATAACTATGCAAAGGTCAAACTGGGCTGTAACCAGTAAATCTTTCAGTCTACAGGATCAGTCACTTTGTCAAAGAGGGAAATTAGTTGTGTTTGGCATGGCTTGGTTTTGAAGAGTCCATGTTATCTGCCACTTTGTTATACTCCGGGTGGTTGCAAATTGATTGCAGAATAAATTGCTCCTGACTCTTTCTAGGAATGGACCCTAACCCTACAGGTAATTAATTCCCAGATATTTACTTCATTTTCATTCCTTACAATCATCTGCTGTGATTGTCCTGTCCCTAGCTCTCTGGATCTGTGCCAGGCTGCCATAAATCTGCAAATTCACTTAAATGAATACAAGGTAATTTGATGTTGCATTTGATTTGGCACTAAACACTACACAGTTGTTGACTTCAAAGTAAATACATAAATCTTCACTGCTTAGGAAAAGATGAGGCACTTTTTCTCAGTTGATTTGACTATGACCATGCAGTCAAGTTCAGATCTATACAAACAGACACAGCATTAAATAAATTGGTTATAAAACCTTTTTTTCTTATTATAAGTCCATAAATAGGAAACTATACATATGCATCTTAAGACAAATAAAAACTTAAAGCAAACTGTAGCTTTTGTTATATAACTTGCTATGGTATTTTTTCAGATCCAGGCATCAGATGTTATCCCCAAGAGCAAAATTTACTTCTACAATTCTCAATATTGCACACTTGACTTTGGGCTTTGGAAGTTAATTCTGAACTTCTTTGATTTCAAGAGGTTGAGTCAGATCCATCACATTTCTGTAACTGCCTTTTTGTGAGCATGTGGTTTAATTATAGGTCATCCTCTGAAAGGTAGCACAATAACAATTTATCAACTTGTTTTAGCTCTCCCCTGAGGAAATGTCATCTCTTATTATCTGAATTTCAAAGCCAGTCAGAGTGTCAATGAACCTCCCCATAGCAGTCACGTTCAAATAAAAACAATCTTAAAACCAGGACAGAAACCATTCTGTGTCCGTTTCAAGTTAACATAGGCTTGAAGCTCTATTATTTCATGTGAGTCTGTGGGAAATCCAGGACAACTAAGAACTCAAGAGTGAGGTTCTACATTTAATTTACAAAAGTAATGGATAATTTAGGAAGTTGGGATTAACATAAACATACTACTATATTTAAAACAAGGGTTCCCAGGTGGTGAACCCAGTGGTAAAAAAAAAAAGAAAACCACTTACCAAAGCAGTTTAAATATAAGACATGCAGCTTCGATCCCTGGGTTGGGAAGATCCCCTGGAGGAGGGCTGCAACCCAATCCGGTATTCTTGCCTGCAGAATCCCATGGACAAAGGGGCCTGGTGGGCTGCAGTCCATAGCGTTGCCCAGAGTCAGACATGACTGAAGTGACTTAGCACAACTTATCATGAATATATAAAACAGATAACCAGCAAGGGCCTACTGTACAGTACAGGGAACTAGTATATTTCTGCTGCTGCTGCTGCTGCTAAAACACTTCAATTGTATCTGACTCTTTGCAACCTTATGGACTCTTTGCAACTATAGTCCACCAGGATCCTCTCTCCATGGGATTCTCCAGGCAAGAACACTGGAGTAGGTTGTTGTGCCTTCCTCCAGGAGATCTTCACAACCCAGGGATCGAACCTGCGTCTCATGTCTCCTACACATTGGCAGGCAGGTTCTTCACCACTAGCACCACCTGGGAAGTCCTATGTGTACACACACACACACACACACACACACACACACACATACATGTATATAATAGACGCCACTGTGCAGGATATCTGCAGCTAACATGGCACTGTAAATCAGCTACACTTCAAAGAATGTTTAAAGTGATGGAAAGGTGGACAGATGAAAATACAGTGAAACTCAGCTCACTCAACTCAGCATTCAGGAGTTTAGTCCCAAGAGGTTTCTATAAAAAAGTTCTTTTCCTTTTTAAGACAAAAACAGTCTTGTCCTGAGAGTGCCTGCTGAGCTTAAGGAAGGATTCAGACTTTGCTTGTGTCTGATGGAAACACTGTTGGTCACTAACCAGAGTGATGAGCTTGCAGAAGGAGGGAGTACTATCTTCAAGATAAGTTTTGTGGAGAGGTATCTGGGGAAAACCAGGAATCTGGAGGCCAGCTGAGTGTCTACACTGAGTCTGGCTCCAAGGAATGAGGGTAGAGGGAGAGGAAGAGATAAGGGACCCTAGTACAAGTTGAGCAGCTTTTTTCCCCACAGAGACGTAGTAAAACCTGGAACTTCCCTGAGGCCCAAGTGCAAAGTGGGCTTCAAGGGTAGGGAGAAGGGTGTTATCACTGCCCACTCATCACATCGTGGCCCGCTTGCAATAACAACTAAGGGAACAAAACTCCAGTTCCTACCCAGAGAGTGTGCAGCACTGTGAACACCAAGACCCAGAAGTCAAAAGCTAGACACATTAATGCCAAGATATTTTTCACTGTACCCCCAAACTGCTGGAAGCCAAAGACATTCACATTTTATGCCATGCCGCTAAAGTCAAACTTCCCTGGTGGCTCAGAGGTTAAAGTGTCTGCCTGCAATGCAGGAGACCTGGGTTCAATCCCTGGTTCGGGAAGATCCCCTGGAGAAGGAAATGGCAACCCATTCCAGTATGGGTCGCAAAGTATGGACTTCACTCACTCACTCACTCACTCACTCTTAAAGTCAAAAGGTTTTAAATAAGAGCTGTTAATTATGTAAACTGATTTTAAAGGAAGCTCTATTTGAAATCAAGACAATCAACTACTGTTTATGTCTTATAAATTTATCCTCTGATTCCTGAAATTGATTCTAGGAACTATCGTTTTTCGTTTTTTTTTTTTTTTTTTTTTTTTGCAGCACAAGGAACTGTAACCATCTGACTCAAGTGAGAATCTATCCTATTTAGTTATGAGGTGTGGGAAGGATTGAGTGGGCATATTTGTAGAATAGTCAGAAAAGTGAGGATTGCTCAGAGTTGTAGGACCTATTGTGTGTGTTAGTCACTTAGTCCTGTCTAACTCTTTGTGACCCCAGGGACTGTAGCCTGCCAGGCTCCTATGCCCATGGAATTCTCCAGGCAAGAATACTGGAGTGGGTAGCCATTTCCTTCTCCAGTGCAATGCATCTTTTCTTTTTTAAATGGATAAATTTCTACTTTCTCCTGCCTTCACACATTCCCCTATTTCCTGGCACTCACCACCTCTATCCTACCCATCAGTAAATCCCTTTGTTACTGCTTTCAGGGCATGTACAGAATTTAGCCACCCTTCAGTAGCTCTGCAGCCCACACTGTGACTCGGGTCCCCTCATTTCTCACCTGTTGCAGTCACCAAGTCCTGTCCCACTGTTCGTGATCTTATGGACTGCAGCATGCCAGGCTTCCCTATCTCTCACCTCCATTTCTCACCTGCCTCACTGCAAAGATCTCCTAACTGAGTCCTTGCTTGCTTCCACTTTTGGCTTCTGATAGTGATGTTTCTACTTACTGATGATTTCCCCAGTCTTGCCCCAAATGGGAAGCTTAGAAAGAAAAGATCTGGGCTGTTTGGTTACATTCAGTGAAGAAGCTCAAGCCCCACGAAGAGTGCCTGCTCCAATACATAGTAGGTGCTCATTTGATATATATCAAATGAATTCATGCAATTTCATAGTTTCTGCAACAAAACCTCCTCACCAGAGTTCTGTTTAATCACATGTATTTCATTATAAATACTCATAAGTTCAAAGCCTGGGTTGTGGGAGACATTTACAGTTATTGATAGGGATTAAGACTTCAATTATTACATGAAAGATGTTGGTTCATGTTGTAGGGAATTTAGTTATTGAACACATTGTTTGAAGAGAGTTATTTGGGATAGAAGACCCTTGTTGAAACCACATCAAACAGAGGAGTTATTGTTTGCATAGCTTAAACATCAGGCAAACTCTTGGAATTTACATAACCTTTTTTCCCCTCTTTGTTTCTGTGTCTCTATTAACATTCACTAAGAGCCTCCTTTTTGTTTCCTCTCAGTGACTGGTACAGATACAAAACAACACAACAGAGATTTTTTATGAAAAGCACATTTTGCATAATGTTACAGACTAGGATGAAAATGTTCTAAATTTTTGTTTCTTCTTTGGAACATACAGAAAGAGCTTTAAATTGTATATTACTTTCTCATTCAATGCAGAGGTTTTATAAGCAAGTAAATGTTTCTCCCCTGTTGTATTATACTGACATGAGGGGACTTAGGAAAGTGAAGCTTGGTGGGCATGTAAATTGGTGCAGCCACCATAAAGAATAGTGTAAAGGTTCCTTAAAAAATTAAATATAGAGTTATATGATCCAGCCATATGTGTATACATGTATGTGTGTGTGCGTGTGTGTGTGTAATGGAATATAGTGAAAGTGAAGTTGCTCAGTTGTGTCCAACTCTTTGCGACCCGTGGACTATAGCCCACCAAGCTCCTCCGTCCATGGGATGCTCCAGGCAAGAATACTGGAGTGGGTTGCCATTTCCTATAGCTCAGCCATAAAAAATTATGAGCTAATACAATTTTCAGCAACATAGAAGGACCTAGAGATTATCATTTTAAATGAAGTAATTTAGGAAGAGAAAGACAAATATCATATTATATCACTTATATGTGGAATTAAAAAGAAAAAAAGATACAAATTAACTTATTTACAAAACAGAAAGACTTACAGACATAGGAAACAAATTTAAGGTTACCAAAGGGGAAATGTGGAAGAAGGATAAGTCAAGAGTTTGAGATTAACATGTATATATGCTACTATATATAAAATATAACAATGACCTACTATATAGCACAAGAAACTATATTCAGTATCTTTCAATAACCTACAACACAAAAAACCTGAACAAGAATACATATCTGTGTATATATATGTGCATGTGAATATACACATACATACACAACATGGTAAATCAACTTCACTTCAATTTTAAAAAATGTGAAGCTTGTCTGACTGTCACATTTAATTTCAAAACAGATTTGCTGTTTGAGTCACCCATATCCTCTGCATTAAGTTAGACTTATAATTAAAAGCAGAATTGTATTTTCCTAAGCTGTTATCTTTAGAAGATTGGTCAATATTCTATCTCATGGAATGATCAATATTCCGACTCATTGGAAAAGACCCTGATGCTGGGAAAGATCAAAGGCAAAAGAAGAGGGTAACAGAGGATGAAATGGCTAGACAGCATCGCTGACTCAATGGACGTGAGTTTGAGCAAACTCTGGGAGATAGTGGAGGACAGGGAAGCCTGCCAAGCTGCAGTCCATGGGGTGGCAAAGAATCAAACATGACCTAGCCACTGAATGATAAAACAACAATATTCCAGGAACTGCTTTGAATGAGCACAACTTATTGAACAGAGCAAAGGACTGAATTAGAAGGGTGATCCTTTTGGCTTTCCAGCATGGTTCACCTGTATGGCTTTAGGTGAGTCACTGGATCATCTGTAAATCTCTATATGCCAATTGCGTCTCCTGTTAACTGAGCCTACCACATGTGACCACAAGGGTCACATGATCATGGCCTTCCGAGTATTCTTGTCTTGTTTTTTTTTTTTTGAGGGGAAGTGGGACAAAATAATACAGAAGATACTGTCTTATGTTAAACTGCTGTTGCTAAGTTACTTCAGTCGTGTCTGAATCTATGCGACCCCATAGACTGGACTATGTAGCCCACCAGGCTCCCCCGTCCCTGGGATTCTCCAGGCAAGAACACTGGAGTGGGTTGCCATTTCCTTCTCCATATGTTACACTAATGATTCTCAAAATGTGGTCTCAAGACCTGAAAAGTGAAAGTGAAAGTCATTTAGTCCTGTCTGACTCCTTGGGACCCTGTGGACCCCATCCATGGAAGTCTCTAGGCCAGAATACTGGAGTGGGTATCCTTTCTCTTCTCCAGGGGCTCTTCCCAACCCAGGAATCAAACCCAGGTCTCCCCCATTGCAGGCAGATTCTTTACCAGCTGAACTATCGGGAAAGCTTTCAGACCTGCAAACATGCTAAAGTATGCATTCTTGGTTCCATTCCAGTCTTACTGAATAGTAACAATGGGTTGGAGCTCATGAGTGTGTGGCTTAACCAGCTTTCCAAGTGATTCCAATGTACACTAAAGTTTGAGAACGATATTAGAAAAGCAGTTTCATTGACCACCCTACATGAGTACTACTTTCAACAACTAACTCTTACTTATCAAAATCCCTTCTACTATTATTACCTGGAAGCCTGTATTTAATTTCTGCATTTTGCCCACAGATTTTTAAAAATCTAACCCCTAGCAGAGAGCTTTCCTTAAATCCCACCTTTCTATAATGCTAGTCATTTTTATTCATTAGTAGAAAACACCTGTTAACAGCAGGAGCTACTTACATTTTAATTGTTTCTTGTTCCTCTAAATTGCTTGTCATTATAAAAGAAACGGCAGAAGTGAAATGAGAGAAGAGCAATGTGGCAAGAAGTCTAGAGCCTATTTTCAATGTTTAATTGCTATACAATGCTAAGAACAGATTAAAAAGATAAATCAAAAGTTTGCAGAAAAATGTGAGGCCCCCAGTCAGTTTTACGGTTTCATTTGAGCTGCAAAGATATTATTATACACTCATTTACAAAACAATGAGCTCTTACTGTTTATGAAAGTTTAATCTCTTGGTTTATTGCCTTAATATATTTCACATTGGTAAGGTTTACTTTTAAATGAAATTTCTGACTGTCTTATGTGGACGTTATTTTATACTGAGAATACAGACAGAATGAGTGTAACATCATAATTGTATTCATCTATGAAGCAATTAGAGTCAGGGTAATTGCTTCTAGTTCTTGGATATCTGCATACAAAGTAATAGGATTAATATTTTATCATTTGGCAGTATCCCTTGTTAGCTAAGAATTCGAACATTGTATATCTTCCCTGTCTACAGGAATTTAAACAGACCCTATATTAATATTTGCCTAAATCAAAAACCGTGCCAAGGGGAAAAGTTACATGGAGCACATCAGCACCATTGGCTAACGTATCCATCCAGTGGGTGAATAATAGAACAGAGGCCCCTAAACACACTCTCCAAACTGAGCAGATTAGTGATGACTGAAAGAAGGCTTAGGGACCTCATTCCAGTCTCCAGTTTTCCAGGTGATCTCACAGGTGCCAAAGTGTGTATAAACTCCATGGAGTTCTAGGACCTTCATTCTGATTACAGGTATATGTCCGCTCCAATGTCAAGATTCCTATACAAACACCTTTGCAACTTTCTGCCAGGACACACACACACACACACACACACACACACACACACACACAACATGGATACAGGAGAAGGAGCGCATGATGACCTAAAGGCGTAACTTGGTGAATGACTGACAAGATTCAAATCCTCAGCTCGAATCAACAGGACTAAGCAGGGCTAAATGAGGACTTATAGCCTCATTTATTTTCTAAGAAGCTTAGGCTGGAGGGAGAGAAAAGAAGCCATAAATTAAATGGCACTTTGCTTGAATAAAAGGGGAACAAATGAGGGAATTAAGTTGAAACTAGCAGCTCAACTACTGGACCAAGTTTAATTGATAGATAAGCTGTATTTCAACCTGAATAAATATTATAAAAGATAGGAGAACTGCTCCTCTTTTCAGTCTATACAAACAAATATACTTTATGGAGAAAGAGATATTCTACAATTAGTAGTGGTAAAAGGTAGGTATGAATTAAACTGAATGTATAATGTACACTACACAGCTACCTAGGCAATACTTAGTTTTGATAGTAACATGTAATTCAGATGTTGATTAGAAAGCCTAAAATAGAAATTCCATCTGAAAAGTTGGGCTACATTTTTAAAAATGTATTTATCTCTTAAATTGTATATTGTTTTCCCCAAATACTGTTTTTCTTTTTAATATATTCTTTCACAGTCTTACCTCATTATTCTCTATTTACCATTACGAAATGACCTTACAGAGAGCTCATTAAACTGAAAGGTGTCCTGGAGATAGAGTAAAATAGCAAACTATATAACAGTTAGAATACAGAGTGGCAAATAGTATATACTATATAAGTATTGAACAGTATTATATTATTGATAAATATAAGTACAGATTTAGAGCTTCCCAGATTGTGAGAGTGGTAAAGAACCCACCTGCCAATGCAGGAGACAAAAGAGAAACAAGTTCAGTCCCTGGTTGGGGAAGACCCCCTGGAGAAGGGCATGGCAACCCACACCAGTATTCTTGCCTGGAGAATCCCATGGATGGAGGAGCCTGCTGGGCCACAAGCCACAGGTTTGCAAATCATCAGACACAAATGAAGCAAATTAGCACTCACACAAGTACAGATTTAACCTGTGATTGGTTAGAAAATCATTTTACCTTTCTCAGTGACGTAACAGTGACATATTTGAAAGCTGTGTCCTTACACGCATATATATATTGCTTTAAAATAGTGTGTAACCTCACTGGTCCTTAGATTATTTTAGATATCCTGATTGTGTCCTGGTCCTTTTCTTGTTATGAATTAGTGTGACTGTTATTTTTAAGTCAAATAGAGAATCATTGATTAGGCACTTACAGATGAGAGGATTAAATGCTGCATATAATAATTTCTGTAAAAAGGTGATGTATTTTTTTTCAAAGTGGTGACTCACAAACTACTGGTATATCACTTAGTCTTCCTAACAGCACCATTAAAATAAAATAAATGACTTTCTTCTCTAGTCTATTGAGACCAAATAGTTTAAGTAACATGCTAACATCATACAGCTATTAAATAGAAAAATCCAAACTGGATTGGAGTTCAGACATTGCCTATATTAGAGTAGAAAACTAGGACAATTGATTTGGGAAGTGTGAGAAGGAATTGGAATGCAGAGGAATTTGCTTAATTTTAGATTATAATCTAGGTGGGAAAATTAATTCCACATAGCATGTGGATTTATTTAGCTAAGAAATATAGAATTAAGGTATTAAAATTGAAATATTCTAGAGGCATCAGAAACACAAACTAAATGATAAGTTAGTTAGTTACTTAAGTCGCTCAGTTGTGTCTGACTTTTTGCGACCCCATGGACTGTAGCCCACCAGGCTCCTCCGTCCATGGGATTCTCCAGGCAAGAATAAATGATAGGTAAAGGATCCTAAAAATAAAGTTAGATATTGAAATAAAACCAACAATAAAAGCATTCGTGAAGCAAGTCAATCAGAGGAATTTCAAGGTTAAGTACATATTTGATAATGGATCATATTTCTTGTTTAAAAAAAAACATGAAAGTCCCTCAGTCGTTTCTGACTCTGCGACTCCATGCACTGTAGCCCGACAGGCTCCTCCGTATGTGGAATTCTCCAGGCAAGAATACTTATTAGCAATTCTATAGTATCAAGTTAGGGGAAAAGTATGTATTTCCTAGAAAAAGCAGGAAATACCCTTTTTGGAGAATTATTAAACTGAATATATAAAATTTTAGACATAATTGGTGCAACATCTTATGGAGACCTCTTCCTTTTCTGTTTTATTCACCCCCATTAGAGATGTGTAAACTCATAAAACACTGGTTAGAATATGCCTGTTCGTGTTTTTGTTTGTCTGCTTTAGTGTTTTGTTATGTTTTTAAGACAATTTTTGTAAGACATAATTCATGTACCACGCAAAATCGCTTATCTAAGTGTATAATTCAATGATATGGAGTACTATATCCACCATTGTGCAATGATCACAACCAATTTTAGAACATATTCATTATCTCAAAAACAAACTCCATTTACAGTAGCAGTCACTCTGATTTTCTCCCAATCTTTCTATGATTCCCCAACTACTAGCTCATTGTTTTTGTTTAGTTACTGAATTTTTCCAACTCTTTGCCATCCCAGGGACTATTCCTTTCCAGATTCCTCTGTCCATAAGATTTCCTAGGCAAGAACGTTGGAGTGGGTTGCCATTTCCTACAAGGCACCCACTAGTCTACTTTCTCTACCTATAGGTTTGCCTTTTCATATAAACAGAAACATGTAATATGTCTTTTATGATTAGATCCTTCACATTAGAATAATGGGAGCAAAGTCCATCCATGTTGCAGTGTACACCAGGTCTTCACTCCTGTTTATGGTTGAATAATATTCCATTGTATAGATGTACCACCTTTATTTATCCACTTGAGGTGACAATCTATTTCTTTCTTTCTACACTTTAGCTACTATGGATTATGCTCCTATGAGTATTCATGTACAGATTTTTAAGTGAACATATGTATTTTTGTTTCTCTTAGGATTGGAATTGCTGGGTCTCAGATGGTAATTCTTCACTCTTTTGAGAAAACATCAAACTTGTTCATAGCTATTGCACCGTTTTACATTTCTACCACCCATGTGTGAGGTTTCTGATTTTGCCATTTTTTTCCTTGCCAAAACTTATTATTTATATTTTTGATTATAGTAAACTTAATGGGTAGGAATAGGTATCTCATTGTGATTTGATATGCATTTTAATAATGGATAATAGTGCTGAACATCTTTTATATTGGCCATTTATATATATTTTTTGAAAGAAAAAAAAGTCTATTCAAGTCCTCTGCCAATTTCACAATTATTTGTGTTTTTATTGCCAAGGTATTAGAGTTCTTTTTTTATTCCAAATTTAAGTCCCTTATCAGATATCTAATTTGCAAATATTTTCTTCCATTCTATCTCCTTTATAAACCTAATGAATTTCTGTGCTTCAAAAAATTCAAATACAAAGTAGGAATTACATGTATAAGAAGCTACTCTAGGAGGGGTTAAATAAAGTAAGCATTAATTCAAGTAAGTTAAATTCAAGATCTATTTCTTGTTCCATACACAGATGTCTGACTTTG
>SJYC01035065.1:0-12950 GCA_006408675.1 Madoqua kirkii
AAGTGAACAGCATTCAAGAAAAATGAGGCCAATTTTCTACCACCACCTTTAGAAAGTGGATACAGCTATTTTACTTTATATTTTAGGAAACTATAGCTGTTAGTGTGGGGTTTCCCTGGTGGCTCAGTGGTAAAAAATCTGCCTGCCTTTGCAAGAGTCCTGGGCTCCATGCATGAGTGGGAAAGATATCCTGGAGAAGGAAATGACAACCCATTCCAGTACTCTTGCCTGGGAAATCCCATGGACAGAGGAGCCTGGCAGTCTACAGTCTATGGGGTCTCAAAAAAGTCAGATGTGACTTCGCAACTTTTGTTGTTGTTTAATCACTGAATCATGTCTCTTTGCGACCCTCCCTGTCCTTCACTGTCTCCTGAAGTTTGCTCAACTCATATCTGTTGAGTCAGTGATGCTATCCAACCATCTCATCCTCCACTGCCCCCTTCTCCTTCTGCCCTCAATCTTTCCCAGCATCAGGGTCTTTCCAATGAGTCAGCTTTTCACATCAGTATTGGAGCTTCAGCATCAGTCCTTCCAATGAACAGTCAGGGTTGACTAGTATGCACTCCATGTAGTTCAAGGGACTCTCAAGTCTTCTCCAGCACCACAATTTAAATTTAGTGATTAAACAACCACAAAAAGCTGTTTGTATGTTTGTCTTTTCTTTTTTTTAAAGTCTACTCTTTAAGTTTACCGTAATTACAAACAGCTAGAAAAGGCCTCGGAGGGGGCAAGGGCACCCCACTCCAGTACTCTTGCCTGGAAAATCCCATGGATGGAGGAGCCTGGTAGGCTGCAGTCCATGGGGTCACTAAGAGTTGGACACGACTGAGCAACTTCACTTTCAGTTTTCACTTTCATGCATTAGAGAAGGAAATGGCAACCCACTCCAGTGTTCTTGCCTGGAGAATCCCAGGGATGGGGAGCCTGGTGGGCTTCCGCCTATAGGGTTGCACAGAGTTGGACACAACTGAAGCAACTTAGCAGCAGCAGAAAAGGCCTTGCCTATGCTGTAGGTAAGGATAATTTGTTCCCAGTGGTATAACTCTCTAAAAGACCCGATGGGAGACAACAAACAGCCATAGTAACTCTTCTATTGAATCCTGAAAAGCAAACACTACAAAAGTCTTTTGAGCAAATCATTTTTCTTCCAAATACAACTCAGTGCTTTTCACTAGAACTTTTCAGAATTTTGGCTAGAGTCTCTTTTGATCTGTCAGCCATTTTAAAGATAACTTTGCCATTCTCGAGTTTCTATGCAATGACCTGAGTAAAATGTAATACCCTTGCATATAATCCATACAACTGCACTATCCAGCCTATGCTTATCATACCTTGTCTGCCAAATGACTTGAAAAGTTTTAAAATAATACACACTTACAGCTTGAGTAGACAGATTCATGAATTTGCGAAACATTTTGAGATATTAGGGAAAGTTTAAATATGAAA
Organism: Madoqua kirkii; assembly: GCA_006408675.1. NCBI lineage: Eukaryota > Metazoa > Chordata > Mammalia > Artiodactyla > Bovidae > Madoqua > Madoqua kirkii. The sequence goes on from SJYC01035065.1 coordinate 1,447, forward strand.
TATGGGAGGTGACTGCATCTAGTTTCTAGGCTGGTGTTCCTGCTGATAGGATAGGTTTTAGGGAGCACTTTGAATTCAATTTCCTTTATTTTAACAAAATGTATTTCATGCACATTGCTTACAGATGGAATAACTTGCAAAAACACAATCAGTTTTACCGACTACATTCTCATAGAGATTTGCACAATTCCTGTTCTCCATAAATGCTTTCCTGGAAAGCATAACATCACACCAAATTGTCTTTATGTTTGCTCTAGGTCACTCACTTCAGACGATGCACAGTTTTGTCATGACACTAATCTCTCCTCTAAGGGCACTTTCACTTTCTTCTTGGGATGCTGTTTGCGATGCCCCAGGGACCTCAGTGAAGTCTGAGTAATTCCTCTGTCCCAGTGATGTTGTTTTCTCAAATATGTTCAATTCAGTCCTTGAGAGGAGCCTCCGTTAGCTCTCTTGACATTTTAATACGAGCTGACAGAACATGTTCCCTCTGTATTCGGTTTTGCCCATTAAGGACAACCTCAAGTCTTTCTCGTTTAATTCCACAATAAATTTATCAAACAGCAGCAATGCTACAAATTCTAAAAGGCAATTTTAAAAAAAATATGCAACTAACATAAATATATATTCATAGAAAATCTTATCTCAAGTCATTTTGTCAGAACTGATTTGTACCTTTTAGTAAGAGATGCCTGCCTAACATCTTTGTTCTCAAGATATAATAAATACATAATCAAAGGAGAGAGACTACTTTACTTGTGATGTTTTAGGAAGTACAGTCAGTGTAAGGTAGAAGGCAATGGCAACCCACTCCATTCCTCTTGGACAGAGGAGCCTGGTGGGCTGCAGTCCATGGGGTCCCTAAGAGTCAGACATGACTGAGTGACTTCACGTTCACTTTTCATTTTCATGGATTGGAGAAGGAAATGGCAACCCACTCCAGTGTTCTTGCCTGGAGAATCCCAGGGACAGGGGTGCCTGGCGGGCTGCCGTCTATAAGGTCACACAGAGTCGGACACGACTGAAGTAATTTAGCAGCAGCAACAGCAGCAGCAGTCAGTGTAAGCTATAATTGTGTCAAGGGCAAGGAGTGAAGGAATCAGTGTGTGAAGGTCTGGTTTGTCTTGTTCACTGGGTACCCCAAGCAGTCAGGGCACTGCCCACCACACAGAAATGTACAGTAAATACATCTTCATGTGTGTGAAAGTTGAACTTTTTTTTCCCAACAGAGAGTGATTTCTTTGAAGGTTGGAATGATGCCTCATGACGGGAGGGATCCCACTCTGCACAGTAGGAGATACAGCATCTTAAATATGAAGGCAGCTTGATAGAGTAAGGTTCAGCTCTGACTCACAGAGTCAAGCACTGTACCAAACTCTGTTTATCCATTACAATCCTCATAACTGCTCCAAAGAAGGTGTTTCTGTTTTGTTTTTTCTTTGCTTTAAATTGGATAATAATTGTGTTGCAATGTTGTATTCGTTTCTGCTGTACAATGACATGAATAAGCTTTATGTATACATATAGTCCCTCTCTCTCTTAAAAGACCTCCCTCAATCCCATCCCCCCCCCTTCATGTCATCGAAGAGCATCGAGCTGAGCTCCCTGTGTTATATAGCAGCTTTTATTAAAAACAAAACAAAACTAAGATCACGGCATCTGGCTCCATTACTTCATGGCAAACAGAAGGAGAAAAGGTGAAGTAAGAATAGGTTTCCTCTTCTTGGGCTCTAAAATCATTGTGGATGGTGACTCTACCCATGAAATCAGAAGATGATTGCTTCTTGGAAGGAAAGCTATGATAAACTGAGACAGTATGTTGAAAAGCAGAGACATTATTCTACTAACAAAGGTCTGTATAGTTAAGGCTATGTCTTCCCAGGGGTCATATAAGGTTGTGAGAGTTGAACCATAAAGAAGGCAGAACGCCAAGGAATTGATGTCTTCAAACTGTGGTGTTGGAGATGACTCCTGAAAGTCCCTTGGACAGCAAGGAGATCACACCAATCAATCTTAAGGGAAAGGAATCCTGTCTAGTCAATGGAAGGACTGACGTTGAAGCTGAAGCTCCGGTGTTTTGGTCACCTGATGAGAATAGCTGACTCACTGGAAAAGTCATTGATGCTGGGAAAGATTGAGGGCAGGAGGAGAAGAGGGCATCAAAGGATGAGATGGCTGGAAGGCATCACCTGTGCAATGGACATGAACTTGGGCAAACTCTGGGAGATGGCGAGAGACAGGGAGGCCGGGCGCCCTACAGTTCACGGGGTTGCAAAGAGCTGGACACCACTGGGCGGCTGAACGAGTGTATGTAAGCCAACCCTACTCCGCAATTTGTCTCATTCTTCCCTTCCCACCCTTTTCTGTCATTGACTGATGAGGAAACTGGGCAGAGCCACAGGGCGAGTCTTGTACTCAGGTTGTCTAATGCTGAAATCCACACCTTCTACAAGACCATTTCTACCTCTCTGTGAGCTGTCAGTATCACTGCTTTGAAGTTTAAACCAATTCATTTATCTTCTGTGCTAATAACTGACAAGGGAGCAAGTGCTGGGTAAATTGATCATTTCTTATATTTCAGAAAAGAAGTTCTGTTAAAAATTCATATGTGGTTTATTTTATACACAGTGGACTGTTGAAAAGCATGGTTTGAACTGTGGAGTGGGGCGGGGTCCACTCCTATGTGGATTTTTTTTCAATAGACACATTTAAGTATTATAAATGCATTCCTCTTCCTTATGATATCCTTAATAGTTTCTTTAACTTCCTTTATTGCAATAATATAGTATATGATGCATACAACACAAATGTGCTAATCTGTTATTGATAAGGCTTCTGGTCAATAGCAGATAGTTAAGTTTTTTGGAAGCCAAAAGTTATACAAGGTCCCAATTGCAAGAGGCCATCATCCCTTATCCCAGTGTTGTTCAAAGGTCAATTGTAGTTACAATCCTTATGCAGTGATATATTTTCTTTGTGCCTAGAGATAAATCTAATATTTTCTGAAAATCAGTGACTATTAAATTTAACATATACTTTATGTATATTGTCTATATTTACATATATATAGGATCTCTTTCTTACTCCTTCATATATGTACATATATATATAAATATATACACATACACACATATATATATATTTATATCCATACATCCTATAAATAAATCAGATTGAAAGAACATTAAATTAAGGAGGGTTTCATGAAGGCAAGATGTGTTAACAAGCTACATTTTTGCCTTTTCCCCATGTATCTGAACTATAAACCCACCAAACTTTAAGAGATGGTGACTTACTGAAGTGTCTAGTTTCACAGAGACAGTAATAATGGCTTGAGTACACTATGTTTGTAAATATGAATCATTCATTCAAAGACTGGTCATCACTGAGAAAGAACTGAATTTAATAGCAGATTAAATGTTGGTATGAAATCATCCAATACACCCCCAGATAGACTATATTGTTTTTTAACTCTTAGCAAATAAATTTTTAACTTTTGCTACTATGTCCACCTAAGAATTAAACGTTGTCATGCTGCTGGTGGTCATTTCCAATGGCCTTTCACCTATCCCCATGTGTGCTTATTTAATAAAAGACGTAGTGTGGTTACAGCAGAGAATCCTTTCAGTCCTTCATCTCTCAGCAAGTGTATGATGTCCATGGCCTATGATATTTTTGCACCTCAAAAGTCTAATAGAGTTGGACAAAACAGCACCTGCTGCTTATTAAATCTTGTTTTTATACAGTTGACTAATTTTCCAGGGTTTAAAAATTCAACTTATCACCTTTTTGGCTGAAATTTCAAAGCTGCTCTGTCAAATACTACATGTCACTTACACTTGTACGTGTCAAGTACTGGATTCACAGAAGATCTATGTCAGTTTTAAGCCTGGTCCCAATTAGAATCTTCAAAGTTGTAAGTGCAATTATTTCTCATACCTTTATCACCTTCAAAATACCTGGGAGCAAAGAAGTAACATGACTTACGCAGTCATACCCTAGACCTTGCCATTATTAATAATGGTTACCCTTCCATCGTCTCAAGTTCAACCACTTTTTAACCACTAGCCCTCCCCCCCTGCTATTCCCACTGCAACAGTCCTCCAGGGATATACACACCCTTGTTATGTACAGTCCATTATTCTACCATCTTTTATCTATCCCTCAGGAGCTCACTCCCCTTCTAATTTCAGGTCAATTCTCTAGCCTAACGGTATCCTTTATTAAAGTTAACAAAATTATAACCTTTGCTAACAGTTAGAAATATAGTCACTCACTGTCTGTCATGATTACATACAATGACAACTACCCTCTGCTTTGCAAACACACAGCCTTTTGGACTGATTTCAGCTTAAAATTCCAAGCCTCCAACCTGAAACTCACGTTTAAGATGCTTCGCTGACTCATTATATTTTCTCTTAAACCATTGTTTCACAATTTCTCCCTCATGTAAAGCTAATAAAATGACTCAAATATGCCCTGACTTTTCTACAGTAATAACTGGAAGAAAATAAGCTATCACTCCCTTGGAAGTATCCTGGTAACCCCAAATCTATTCATTCCCTCATTCATTCATTTAGATTATTTATGTAACACTTAATGGAACCCTAAAATATCAGGTCCAAGAGGAATTTCCAAGCCTTTCAAGTTATACAAGAGGAAATTGAAGCCAAGAAATTTCCATTTTCATAATCTAAACATCGCATTCCCAGGTGCTCAAATGGTAAAGAATCTACCTGCAATGCAGGAGACCTGGGTTTGATCCCTGGGTTGGGAAGATTCCCTGGAGAAGGGCATGGCAACATACTCCAGTATTCTTGCCTGGAGAATTTCATGGACAGAGGAGCCTGGTTACAGTCCATGGAGTCATAAAGAGTTGGACACGACTGGGCAACTAACTCTTTCTGATTAAACACTGGATGTATAGAAAGACTATCCTGGAAAAAAAAAATCTTCCCTCAGTCGGCTTCTTGCCTTAGTTTGCCTAACCTCTGTGCAGATGGTATAAAAGACTATATCCCATAATATACTACATGCCCTTGGTACCCAGTGTGACAAAACATGTTCACTTGCTCAGCAGCATCTCATATCTGGATGCTGTTGGAAATTCAGTATCTCAGGCCTTAGCACAGGTTTAGGGAATCAGAACCTATCTTTTAACAAGATTCTCAAGAGTTTCATTTCCAAGGAACACTTGAGAATTACTGCTATACTAAATGACAATTAGAATGATAATTATGGCCCAGCATCTGGGCTACTGCCAGGAAGACAAGAAATAAAACTTCATCTTTTCTTAGGCGAGGCTACCTTTTTTTTTTTTTTTTCCTCAGACAGAGCTATCTTGTCTTTTTTGTTTTGCTCAGAGTTTGACTTGTGAAAATTCTCTTGGTATTCAAAAATCCATCCCTTTGTGTCTGAAAGTTAGGAGCTTTGATTTTGTTGATACCAGAAACTGATGCAATAGCACATCAGGGCAAACCTCATACATTTTAAATTAAGATGGTGCATCAGAGTTAAGATGAAAAAGCTTATGCTCTTCTTGGAATGGCAAAGCCTGAGGAAATGCAAGCTTGCCACCATGAAATCAAATATGTGTTTTTCTCCTCTGTGGCACACAGTTTTAAAAACAACAGATATCATTCTGGGGCCAGGATGAGGTTAAAGCTAATGAATTTATATTATCAAAATAAGGAGGGAAAAGGTTATGTTATTGAGCCAAAGGAGGAAATTTCCTCCCCAACCCCTCTTTGTTTCAAAATTACTTCTGAATCCTTCCATCAATGGAAAAGTGTTTCCAGACTTACTGCCGTTTATTTTTCTTTAATTTTATATCCCTAACATGTTCAGAATGCAAAAACTTCATCAACAGCCTTTTCTGTCAAAATACTCAGATTTCACTGAAAATAAACAGATGTGAAGTCCATTAGTCCTGTGATTTCTAGGTCAAAGGCATATCACACATATAATTTCATGATAAAAAAATGTCCACCACTTTAACTACTAAAAGTACTAAAATAGCATGGTAAAATTGAAGCAATTGCTATTAAAAAATACACTCCTATAAATAGATACTTACTTTTAATCTCTTCTCTGCTCAATGGAAAATATCAACAATTACTCCATTGCTAATGTGAAATTATTTTTTTTTTCCCCCCAAACAAAGCCCCTTGATTTTTGACCCTAAGAATGATCTAAAATCAATTCTCTGGATGCCTTTCCAAATCGAGCTCTTATCTTCTTCAAAAATCTTTTCACAAACATTAACATTCCAACACAACGTACAGGTCATTGGTATACACTGCCTTGTCCACAGATGATTGATTTGTCTTTGGCAATGGAGAGCCTTCCTGAACCCAATTAACACGAATGACACCTACTTAGCTAAGAACTAGATGTTTTAAATGCAAATATATGTTAGGTAACAGTATACGTTTGTTTTTTTTTTCCTTTTAATATCTCTGTCTTGTAAATGTCCTGGCCAAATGCTGATAACAAAACAAACTTACTGATTTTAAGACACTGCATGTTTTCAATCATCCTTGTCCTTTTGTTAATGTATTTGTTTTTTTGTTTGTTTAGTTGCTACGTTGTGTCTGATTCTTTTGTGACCCCATGGATTGTAGCCCGCCAGGCTCCTCTGTCCACAGGATTTCCCAGACAAGAATACTGGGGTGGGCTGCCATTTCCTTCTCCAAGGGATCTTCCCAACACAGGGATCAAACCCAAGTCTCCTGCCCAGAAGGTGGATTCTTTACGTTGAGCCACCAGGAAAGCTCTCATTAATGGATTTAGTCTTGATAAAAAGAAAACCACAGGACCAAAATAAAAGCACTTATGCCAGGTCATTAAATTAGGGCTCTCCTGGTGGCTCAGAGTTAAAGCATCTGCCTGCAGTGCAGGAGACCTGGGTTCGATCCCTGGGTCGGGAAGATCCCCTGGAGAAGGAAATGGCAACCCACTCCATTATTCTTGTCTGGAGAATCCCATGGACAGAGGAGCCTGGTGGGCTACAGTCCACGGGGTCGCAAAGAGTTGGACATGACTGAACGACTTTACCTCACCTTACCTCACCTTGTTGAAGCTTTCACTGCCCCTAGAAATTCAGTCTTAGCCCATCAATCGAGAATTTTCTGATTGGCACCAATGAGGTAATCTATCACATGGGTCCTCTCCATCCTCCAAAGGAAGATGAAGTAAGCTCCCACACAGACTCCTTCCTTCCCCCACAGCCTGCTTACCTAAGCCTGAAATTGCCTTTTTTGTTTCTGACTTCCTTCTCCTGCCTTTCAGAATCCTTGCCTTTCCGTAGCTTCCCTCTTGCTTGCCAGATGGGATGCTGCCTGATTCATGAATCATTCAATAAAGCCAATGAGATCTTTAAAATTTATTAGGGATAGATTTTGTCTTTTAATAGCCCTTACTTTCTAATGAGTGGGGATTGCTCTGGTATAGCTTGTGGAAGAGTTTTCACGTGTACACCACTTTTTGTGCCGGGTCCAAGTAAAACAGAATCTGAAATTCTGTTCAGGTTTCTGAACAGAATCTGGCACCATGTGTATGCTAGGAGCATTTGGCATATAGTGGCTACCATGTGCAGTGTGACCTAGTCTTAGAAGTGACGGGAAAGGCCAATATACTTGGAGCACAGATAATACCATGAATATTTTGGAAATAAAGTATTTTAAAGAACTTGGAATTAAATGGACATCGTCATGCTCATACTTACTGAATCTACAGCAGTATTCGGTGCTTTAAACATGACATCTTATCTTCCCTATTTAGGTCCTAGAGTACTGTGACACTTCTAACTTACTGTTTCAGGCAGCTGTGATGAGGGGTGCTCACCATCCCCACTGATGTTGCTCATGATCAGTCATGACCCCAGCTGGAAACGTGAGTTCTTAGGTCCATCATCTCCCTCCTCTCCCCATCAAATCACTGATGTCCGTGAAATACAGTTGTGTGCTCCATGTGGACCGGCAGCCCTTGCTCGTGTTTCAAATCCTCCCCAAATGTAGTGTGTACAGTGCCAGTGTGTGTGTATTAAACTGGAAAGCCCAGAACGTGGGATCATTTAAGTGCGGAGGGTGAGAGCTTGTACTGGAAGCTTGCTTCTCAAACCTGAGCAGGGAGCAGCATCACTTGTAGGGATGCATCAAACAGATTGCTAGACACCATACCCAGTTCCTGATTGTGTACACCCGGGGAGGGACCAGAGAACTGGCTTGTCTAACAAGCTCCCAGGTGATGCTGATGTTGCTGGTTCTGCACCACACTTCCAGAATCACTTTATGTAAATATCTTCAAGTCCATGATTGTTCAGAGAAGTATTTCATAAAAATCTTATTTGGTTTTTCTCCAGGCAGCTTTTAAATTGCTGCTTCTCTTTGAACCTTATACGCTCATAAAATTCATAATAAATTTGAAGTCAGGAATGAATGTTGAAAGGGCATGAGACTAACTGCCATGTGATTTTCATAGCTGTGGGCTATAATCTCTTGCCTCCTGATTTGTCAAGATTTTTCTTTTAAAGTATGGAAATTATAATCCTTATGTGAAATCCATACACACATACACACACCCATGGAGGACATATGGACAATATTTAATAAACATGAAAACATTAATAGAAATACATAGACATTTGTTTTCATACTGGCCAGCATTCAGAGCAAAATGGCTTAATAAACTGAGAATGGATGTTGAACATTTCTTAGCAAAATAAAAATAAAATTGTGGAGTCCTACCATAAAGATGTGAATCAGTTTATTTGCTCACTTTATTAAGAAAGTAATCTGCAAATGCAAAATACCCCTAGAGCTTAGATTTCTTTTTATTTAATAATTACTAGTATTTTAGAGTTCTAGTTCTCCATCATCTTCATCACTATCATAAAAGTAGTTAATAGGGATTATTAAAAGTTCTTGGTTCCATGATAATTATTATAAGATACATCTAGTTAACATTGGCAATACTTTTCCTGCTCCTACCCTCAACACAATACAAAATGCACAAGGGCTGCAATATAAAAGTCATTTATATTCTTAGCAAGGAACTCACACAATACAAAAAAGTCAATAGCAACCTTCTGAATTTCTAAAGCAAGGGGATAAAATATTTAAATCTTTCATTGGCTCTGTTGGTTTCCTTTAACTTTTCCATTCAGAGAGATGGAGTAGTTTGGTATCTCACAGCCTTTTTCATTAAAGGTTGCATCAAAGTCAGAGAATAAAAACAGGATTTGAATGACTATTTTTGCAATTCTCCCAGGGATGGTCCACAAGTAGTACCATTCTAGAATTAATTTATTACATTAAATGGATGACTAAGGGTCTCAGTTGAGATTGGCCGAACAATTCAATCCAAACAAACAAAGAGAAACTTCCAGAGATATATACCCCATCATGGAGAAGGATGGGGTCCACTATGGCTCTTCAAGATGCTCAGGGCATGATCTAGCACAAATAGGGTAGAGTGCTTCCAATTTTAATAAGCTTTCATTTCAAACCAACTTCTCAGGCATTATTTTAGCAATAATCTCGTCAAGTCAACAGAGTTCCTCATTTTACAGACAAGAGGTGTGAACATTAGACAGTTCAGAAGCTGAAGAGTCAAGGGGATCATCAAGGTCACGTGGCTGGTAAGAAGCAACACAGGTGTCCCGATGCCAGACAATACGATTTTCCCTGATCAAAGGCCATATATCATTCAATTTCCCCCAAAGCCTGAGGGTCCTGAGAAGCTCCCCTCTACTCTCCATACACCCATTTTCCCAATTTTAGTTTGCTCTGGGTAATGAAGTCTTCAGGATATACTCTGCCACACCAGCAGAATTTACACACCTCCTGCTCTTAAGAATTAATAGGAAGACCAAGCTTTCCCCTGCAAGGCTTCCTCATCATTATGCAGCCTAGGTGCCCTTGGCAAGTGGAAAGCAGAGCTTTGACACGCCCTGTGGATCTGACTAAGTAGCTTCAGAGAAGGCAAGAAAACCACTGACGTGCTACCCTTAGTGTCAGAAGTCAGAGAAAACAAAGGATGGAGCACATGGCCAACTGAGAAGGCAGAGTGTTACCTGAATAAGGCATAATGGAAGGGGCTTTCTCTCTTCTGGTCCCCACCACTAGAAAGAGGACAGAGCTTCTCAATCATTCACTTCTTTCCCGTTTAAATAGATGTCATTTTATTTATTTTTAAATTTTTACTTTTGGGCCATACTGCCTGGCATGTGGGACTCTTAATTCCCCAACCAGGGACTGAACCTGTGCACCCTGCATTGGAAGTGCATGGAGTCTTAACCACTGGACCACCAGGGAAGTCTCTCCACTGTTAAGTTTTCATTTGTAATTCTCATTGTTAATTTCTCTCCTTGTTAATTCTTCATAAATGGTTTAAAAGAAGAAATCTCTTTTTCATGATTGTGTTTGCTACATGACATTTGTATGACACTAAACTTCATAGGTGATTCTTTAGAAAAAACATTTTGATGACAATAAAATTAAACCACAGTTTTGTCTCCTTTCCTGGGTAGAATCCTTAGAGAATAGAACTTTGGATGGAAAATTCATTTCCAACTACTCCTGGAAAGAGACAGTAATGTTAACTGGATACGGTTAGAAGGCCAATTTCATCCTGTGTTGTTTTCAATATCACAACATAAACAAGTTTACAATCCCTGTGAACTTTTTTTTTAACTGTCATAGTGCAGGAGCAGTCTCTCAGACGTTCCGGAAGCTAAGGCTGTCAACAGACTGTCAGTGTGTCAACAGTGGTTTTCATATTTTCTTCTAACAAAACAAATAGAAGACTCTTCTATTTCAAGATGTCTTAACATTTTAATTAATGTGCTGGGAAACAAAAATAAGGTAGTGGGTGATGAGACTATTTTTGTCAGGCTTCCATTTAACACTATTTAGTACTATTTTTAAATATAAGCGCTGGTGTTAAACAGTGTTTCTGGCCAACTCTCTTTGAAAATAAGTGAACAATAACTCTATACACCTTTCACCTCAAAACATCAATAGCGATGCAGCTTAAATGCTATTTCAATAGCATTTAATATTTCCTAATAGACCTTAGGAAAAGAAAAATGACATCTTGCTAGGAAGTATTTGAATCTTCTGCAAGGGAACATCCTTTTAAATATGCTCAGGCACTCAGTCACGTCTGCCTCTGTGGCCCCATGGATGGTAGCCCACCAGGCTCCTCCGTCCATGGTATTCTCCAGGTAAGAATATTGGGGTGGGTTGCTATTTCCTCCTCCAGAGGATCTTCCTGACCTGGGGACTGAACCCATGTCTCCTGTGTCTCCTGCCTTGAAGGTGGACAACCACTGAGCCACCGGAGAAGTCCTCTTTCTAAACAGCCCTGATTTTAAAAAGAAAGAAAGAAAAAAAAAAAGTAAAAGAAAAGACTTGTTTCTTATTGTACTGTAGGCTTCCAACAAGACAGGCAACATTTCTACAACCCTAGTCTGCTTCTGTTACACAGTAGCATACGCATGA
>SJYC01035066.1:0-38381 GCA_006408675.1 Madoqua kirkii
TTCCGGAAGCTAAGGCTGTCAACAGACTGTCAGTGTGTCAACAGTGGTTTTCATATTCTCTTCTAACAAAACAAATAGAAGACTCTTCTATTTCAAGATGTCTTAACATTTTAATTAATGTGCTGGGAAACAAAAATAAGGTAGTGGGTGATGAGACTATTTTTGTCAGGCTTCCATTTAACACTATTTAGTACTATTTTTAAATATAAGCGCTGGTGTTAAACAGTGTTTCTGGCCAACTCTCTTTGAAAATAAGTGAACAATAACTCTATACACCTTTCACCTCAAAACATCAATAGCGATGCAGCTTAAATGCTATTTCAATAGCATTTAATATTTCCTAATAGACCTTAGGAAAAGAAAAATGACATCTTGCTAGGAAGTATTTGAATCTTCTGCAAGGGAACATCCTTTTAAATATGCTCAGGCACTCAGTCACGTCTGCCTCTGTGGCCCCATGGATGGTAGCCCACCAGGCTCCTCCGTCCATGGTATTCTCCAGGTAAGAATATTGGGGTGGGTTGCTATTTCCTCCTCCAGAGGATCTTCCTGACCTGGGGACTGAACCCATGTCTCCTGTGTCTCCTGCCTTGAAGGTGGACAACCACTGAGCCACCGGAGAAGTCCTCTTTCTAAACAGCCCTGATTTTAAAAAGAAAGAAAGAAAAAAAAAAAGTAAAAGAAAAGACTTGTTTCTTATTGTACTGTAGGCTTCCAACAAGACAGGCAACATTTCTACAACCCTAGTCTGCTTCTGTTACACAGTAGCATACGCATGACTCGAGAAGCATTAATGAGTATCAGCGACAGCGTAGGTCACAAGCAACAGGTTATACCACTCATTTGTCAATGAACTGATCACAACTTATGGAAGTAACATTTTAAATTTATTGGAAACAGAAACACAAGGGGTTATTGAGGCTTCTTACTAGTTGCCCTTTACAGAAACTAAGTATTGCCTATAGTTACCCTCAGTAGCAGCTTAATTCAGAACACACACTTTGCTGTTCTCTGCACCTGGTGTACATGCATGCTACTGCTCAGCCGTGTCCATGGGATTTTCTGGACAAAAATACTGGAATGGTTGCCGTTTCTCCCTCCAGAGGAGCTTCCCGACGCAGGGATCGAGCCTGCATCTCCTGCAACTGGCAGGCAGATGCTTTACCGCTGAGCCACCTGGGAAGCCCCCGCATGCTTGGAATGATCTTTAAAAGTAGCTCTTTGTTGCTACTTGCAAAATTTTTCCACAGGTGAAGACTCAGCTCCACTATCTGCCACTGGGCAGACATTGTCACTCTGCATTGAGAATCAGCTGTTCCATTCTTTAGACTTTAAATGCTGCACTATAACTAATGTGAATACACTATATTCTGTCTCTTCTACTAGACTGGCCCTTCCTTGAGTTCTAGGACTGTGTCTTATTCATCTTAGTATTCTCTTTACTTAAACTAATGCTGTGTAAGAATGTGTGTGTGTGTGTGTGTGTGTGTGTGTGTGTGTGTGTGTGTAATATATAAATAGGCTTTCAAGGTGACTCAGTGGTAAAGATCCGCCTGCCAATGCCAGAAATGTGGGTTTGATCCCTAGGTTGGAAAGATCCCCTGGAAAGGGAAATGACAATCCACTCCAGCATGCACCCCCTTGAAATCCCATGGACAGAGGAACCTGGTGGGTTAGAGTCCATGGGGTCCCAAAATAGTCAGACAAGACTGAGCGACTAAGCACAGCACAGCATATACATACATACATACATACATACATACATACATAATATGATAAATTTTATTTAAAAAAATGGATTAAAAGGAGAGTACCAGAGGAGTGAGGCCATCTATTGAAGTGAAAGTACAGATCTGAGCTGTATTCTCTTTTTAAACTTTTTATTTTATATTGGAGTATTGGTGATTAACAACGTTGTGATAGTTTCAGGTCAATAACAAAGAGACTCAGCCATACATAAACATGTATGCATTCTTCCCCAAAATCCCCTCTCGCCAGGCTGCCATGTAACATTGAACAGAGTTCCCTGTGATATACTGTAGGACTTTGCTGCTTATCCATTTAAAATATAGTGGTGTGCACATGTCCATCCCAAACTCCCTTCCCCTCATTAAGAGTTGTAGTCTTGACCCCAAAGAGAAAGTTGGTTCTAAATACAAGAGCTTTTTCTCACTAGTGTCTATCCTTGGAAACTTCCATGACTCAGGGAAGGAGGCTGTGATATCTCTAAGATCTTTGACCCGTCTATGATGAGAGTAATACTGTACAGCACACTTTTTGATAGCGTTTTTTAAAATGATCATTATTCAAGTTTCTTAAACTGCCTTTATATTTTTAACACAACCTGAACTGAATAATCAACACAATTCTCATAGACATGTTTTTTGACACAAGAATACCATCAATGATCTGGGACATATTTTCACACTGCTGTGCTCAGTTATGTCCAACTCTTTGAAGCCCTTTGGACTATAGCCTGCCAGGCCACACTGTCAATGAGATTTTCCAGGCAAGAATACTGGAGCCAGTTTCCATTTCTTCCTCCTCCAGGTAGCCTTCCCAACCAAGGGATCCAACCCATGTCTCCTACATTGCAGGTGAATTCTTTACCTCTGAGCCATAAGGGAAGCCAATTTTTCACATACTATATATAAGTATATATATAAAATATTATATATATATGTTATAAATATATAAATGTTTTATATATATTAAATATATGTTTATAAAATGTTATATATATATAAATAAATATTCTATATATATGCTATATATAACATATATATGCATAAAATATTATATATATATATATATAAAATAGATAATGTAGAATGTCAGTCTCACTGGACACATATCAGATATGCTTTGCTTCAGCCTGGTCAGTCTGCTGGAAAAATGTTCTGACTTCCTCATGAACAGAGTTACTACAAATGCAAAAATTGTCAATAAATTTGTCACTGTTTTAGTCATGAAAATAGTGTAAGTCTTTCTTCATCAACAACCTTTTTAAAATTGATTTCCAAGGGCCTTTTATATATGGCATTATGAAGGCTCTATTTTTGGGGGCTCCAAAATCACTGCAGATGGTGACTGCAGCCACGAAATTAAAAGACACTTGCTCCTTGGAAGAAAAGTTATGACCAACCTGGACAGCATATTAAAAAGCAGAGACATTACTTTGCCGACTAAGGTCTGTCTAGTCAAAGCTATAGTGTTTTCAGTAATCATGTATGGATGTGAGACTATAAAGAAAGCTGAGCGCCAAAGAATTGATGCTTTTGAACTGTGGTGTTAGAGAAGATTCTTGAGCATCCCCTGGACAGGAAGGAGATGCAACCAGTCCATCCTAAAGGAAATCAGTCCTGAATATTCAAGGGAAGGACTGATGCTGAAGCTGAAACTCTAATACTTTGGCTACCTGATGTGAAGAACTGACTCATTGGAAAAGACCTTGATGCTGGGAAAGATTGAAGGTGGGAGGAGAAGGGGACAACAGAGGATGAGGTGGTTGCATGGCATCACCAACTCAATGGACATGAGTTTGAGTAAGCTTCCAGAGTTGGTGATGGACAAGGAGGTCTGGCCTGCTGCAGTCCATGGGGTCTCAAAGAGTCAGACACGACTGAGCAATTGAAGTGAACTGAACTGAATACAATAAGCAAGAAAAAACACCCCAAGACACATTTTATTACTAGTGTAATTGAAAAATAATGCATTAATACTTAATAACTAAAACCTGACTTACTAATCACATATCTGCTATATTTTCTTCTAATATTCTCAAACTTAAGGCTTTCCTTATAAGCTTCCAGTTCTTTGGAATTCGAGATTAGACTACTTACATCTTTTCTATGTAAACTAAATATACTGGGATCTGTAATGTTCACATCTACAGAGATTAACCCCAAAATGTTATGCTCTGTGTTATAAAAATGATACAGATCTCTCAATAGGAAACAATCTTCCTTTTCAAGATTGTGAACTGAATGGTACTCATGGCAACCCACTCCAGTATTCATGCCTGGAAAATCCCATGGACAGAGGAGCCTGGCAAGCGATAGTCCATAGGGTCACAAAGAGTTAGATACGACTGGAGTGACTTAACACATACATATATATGTCTATTATCTTGTTTGAAAATCCTAAGAAAGGCCTCAAGCTTTCCACTCCTAACTGGGCAAAACTTACATATTTTTAACTACTGCATTTAAGAGTTTGTTCCAATACCCAGAGATAAACTGAATATGGTAATGTCACCTTCTTTAACCTAAAGCCTACTTTTGTTTTTAGTATTGATATATACAGGTGGTGTCATACACATTGCATTTTCAAAGATTGATTTTGCAAGACATGTTTTTATATTGCAAATATTTTTGCTGCTTTAAAGAAAAGGTCTTAAAATGCATTTTCCGAGTTTTACCTTCTTTCATGTCAGCTGAGGGCAAACCAAATGAGAAATATAGAGGGAAAGGAGTACATGTTTCTTTCTTATCCCTAAGATCACAACCAAACTGTTCACTCGTTCTTGTTACTTCTCTCCTGGCTGTGTGTGTGCGTGTGTGCGTGTGTGTGTGTGTGTGTGTGTGTGTGTGCATGCGCACATGCTCAGTCGTGGGTTAGGTTAACTGCACTGTTTTAAAAAAAGTTTTTTTTAAAAAATGTGGTAATAGAGTAGCTCATATTTTAACTATTCCTGAGATAGTTTAATTGTTAAAGAAAACACTGTGGTTTATATAAAGGCCCCTGAAAGTGAGGTATCAGTACTGTATGATCAAGTTGATATTTTCAGACTTGAAAGTACCTTTCAGTACATCCTTAAAATGTACAACAAAGGGAAGTGATTTGCTGAAATAAAAATGTTATATCTGGCTCAAGCCCAAATTGCTCAAGGCCATGTAAAAATCTGAGGAGATGCAGACATAATAGGCTCACTAGGTTGGAAGTAATGTCACATTTTTCTAAACGCAGAGACTAATCCGGTGCCACTTGCTAAGTTGAGCTCAGGTTTCATTGACAGTCTTTCTTAACCTCTTATTTTCCGCTTGTGGATTTTTTTTCCTTCAAACACTCCAGTTGCTTAGACACAGCATGCAAGGGATTTTAAAACCATTTTTGAACTGCATGTATTTAAATAATTTTATTAACTTTTATGTTTGACTGAGCAAAAGTTTTTGGTCTTCAAATGCTTTATTGTATTTTAATGGTTCACAAAATGATTTCTTTTTCCAGCATGAAATTTTACAGCTGAGTGGCTGACATTGTACAGTATCTGTGTTATGTGCTTAATAGCTTATGTCATTTCAGTAGTTAAAACAGGGAGAGAATACGGTAATTATGACCACTTGGAAAAGATACCCGTATGGCCAATCAGTTACTTTTCTTCTTATTTAATGTACCATTTTAATATGATAATTGTTGTAATGATATGAAATATTATGCTTATCAAAAAGCCCAGAGTTTTCAAATAAGAAACAAACAAAAGATTTTAGCCTGAGTTGTGAACCTCCCTGAACTGTGATGCTCAGGACAGGAGGGTCCTGATGTTGTTGGAAAGTTCCAGTTTAGAGTATTTTGCCCCTTGACCTTTCCTCCTTTCTCCACTTTTAGGGAGATCGCTACTCTTTTGTTTCCAGTACTTTTTTTCCCTTTTCATCAGCTTTCCTCTAATCATGTGGTTTGGGCAGCAACTTCTGAATAGTGGACCCCGACTGTACATGGTCAGCCTGCACTCACCCTGGAGCTGCAGGACAGTATTGCCACGTTTGCCAGACACTTCTACCACTGTTAGCACGTTTTCATGAATCTTAACAGTGGAGTTTACCTTCACTATCTTCCTTTTCAAAATTTATTGGTAAGTCCCCTGTATTTGGGCTTCCCAGGTGATTCGGGTAAAAAATCCACCAGCCAGTGCAGGAGACATAGGTTCAATCCCTGGGACAAGAAGATTCCCTGATTAGGAAGTGGCAACCCACTCCAGTATCCTTGCCTGAAAAATCCCATGGACTGAGGAGCCTGGCGGGCTATAGTCTGTGGGGTCACAAAGAGCTGGACACAGCTGAGCATGCGTGCACACCCCTGTATTTACAATATTAAATTAACAAATGTCTAGTTAATAAAGCTTACAATCAGTAAACTTGTAGACTTGTACAGTAGACTTGTTTGAGAGTCCCTAGGACCGTACTTTTATTTCTGGCCTCAAACAAGTATTAAGCTAGTGCTTCGCAAATTGTGATCTATGAACCACTTGTGCCAGAAACAATTGAGTCATTCTCTTAAAATATCAACTCCAAAGTCCCACCCCGGGACTTGAGAAACAGTACCACACCAATGAGCCATTTTAACAAATCCCCAGACGATACTTACACATGCCAGATTTTGAGAACCAGTGTGATACGTTTCCAAAACTTATAAAAATTTTTTGAAAGACTGTACCTTTCTTTCTACTCTATTTATCACATTCTGTATGATATATTTCTTTCCCTCTACTCTAATCCAGGCCCTTATCCCTTATGTCTGGATAATCAAAAATGATTCCCTGGTTTCTAGTCTTTTGATGCTGCCAGATTTGTCACCTCGGATCTTAAGTTTAACATTTTAACCACTGGCTTTCTAGTGAAATGCACTCTTCTACTCCTAGATATTAATGACATCTTGTTAGTTAAGGCACCTCGTTAACACCTACAAAATCCTCTCCTCAAGAGAATTGGATTACTTGCTATTCTTAAACACATATACCCTGTTATAATTCTGTGCTTTTGCTCAGGTTTTTCCAGGTACCTTGCCATTTTCATTTAAATTCAATATATTTATTATACAAAATTGGCATCCTCCTTGAAAAATAGCCTTAGGACTTTCAATGCCCTCCCCTCATCCTCAAAAGCATCATTCAGATACAAGCTATGTTTCTATGAAGGTTATTTGCATCTGGGTTGAGGCATCATAACACAATCATCTACCCTTTTCAATAGAAAAAATATTGATTTGACTATAATTCCAGTTTACAAAGACATACCAGAATGAATTTAAAACAGCTTTTGAGAATGTCTCTTTAAGCATTGGCTCAGAAAACAGGCCACTTCTGTTAGGGACAAGAGGAATAAAAAGAATGAGGATAGGAAAAAGAGAGTTTAGCAATGTCATCCTGAAGCAGATCAGTGAACATAAAACAAACCATGGTTTTAGGAATTTACTTCCACATCTGAGAGAGAAGCTGAAAGGAACGTGCTTTAGTCAGAAGTTAACATAAGCAGATCTATGGCTCCATAAATCCATGTTTTGGGGAAGGGGTCTGAAAAATGCCTACTAAGCTGGGGTGTGTTAAAAAATGGTGATTTCCCTACCTCTGTATGTTTAAGGGCCCCAGAGGTGTGAAAGTCTTTCATTAAAAGACGAGAAACAAGTGAAGAAATCACTGTATGTTTTTTTAGCCTGTAAAACCCTTGACAATAGGCTCGTTTGCTTTATGGGCACATTTTTATGGTGTGCCTATAACAGTGCTTCACACACGGAGGTCATCAAAATGCAAGCTTTTGGTTAAGGTTGCAATCAAACAGAAATAAAAATTCTGGCATATCAAACAAAATCCAGTTATTTTGTGTTAATAAATTTTTACTATGATAATAAGAAGTAATATAACAAACATAAAGGTGATTACAAAATAAAGATTCAAAGATACAGATAAAATGTAGGTTATTCACTTGCTCTAAGACTTGCTTCAAACATCTACAATATCAAATCTTTAATAGGAGCGGTTTTAGATAAGGTTGAAAATTGCAACTTAAACATTTATTTTTTTGTGCTAAGCCATTAAGGTCAATTTAATAAAATTTCATATGGCTATAGGGCCAGCTGTTTAATAATGAAGAAAGCTGTGTACCAGTTTTGAAAAGGCTTCAGGGGTTGTTTTATATGCTGGTTTTTTTTTTTTTTTTTTTAACAATTCAGCTAAGCCAGGAGTCATTCCAATAAGGAGAGATTGGAAAAAATAAATTCACAATGATGGCTGAGCTCACTGTTTACAATAGCAATGGAATCTGATATGGTGGGATGTAACTGACTATATAAGCAGCCTATGATGTTGCACCTTTCAGGAAAAAAATGTTTTTTGTATTTTTCTCTTAAGTATTCATTTAATGAGTTTGATATCCCCACACATATACAATGAAAATACACACATTTAAGTTGATGATACAGAACTTTTCTTCACATTTTGAGAAAAAAAAATAATGTATTTTTTTAAATCTTGACTTTTCTTTACTTCTTAGTGACTTTATGTCCAATTAATGCTATTGGACTGGGCTTCCCCGGTAGCTCAGATGGTAAAGAGTCTGCCTGCAATGCAGGAGCCAGGGTTAGATCTCTGGGTCAGACAGATCCCGTGGAGGAGGGGATGGCATCCCACTCCGTACTCTTGGGTGGAGAATTCCATGGGTAGAGGAGCTTGGTGGGCTACAGTCTATGTGTTCTCAAAGAGTTGACACTACCAAGAGACTAATACACACATACACCACTGGAGAACCTTTGCCTTATTCTTACCTATTTCTCTTGATATTGGTACTCTTCTATATGTGTACCAGGTATTATCCCTTTGTAAGATAACCTGTAATTCTTACATTTATAAAGGGAAAAAAAAACCAAAAACCTGTTTGCAGCCCTTTATGACAAATTCCAGCAGAAAAGGCTTGTGCAGCCTTTCCAATCCAGGGGATCACATCTATACACTGGGGAAATGTGAAGAAATGCCTAGAAGTGTCTTTCTCTATAGAGTAGAAGAGTCCCACCTTTCATCAGTTCACACAGCTTCTCATTTCTCTGACACTGAACTCTAAGGTGAGTGCAAAATGCCTTGGGGAAATCAGGGAAAGAAACTAATCTCCAAGTTTTGTATTCACAGTTGCAAGGAACACATCATCTGTGTTTGGCAAAAGGATAAAGGACTGCTCCCACCACACTCAAAAAAGAAAGGAACACAGGGAACACTGGGGCAAAACACCATAGACTATATTACTTTAGCCATTTAGGTGCTTTGAGGATAATAAAATCATCTCTCTGAAACTGAACCACAGAAGCTGCATCTCATCATATTGTAATGGACTTTATGAAACATAGGGGCTCTATCCGCTGTACAGTTGCATGAGTGCAAGTTCAGGCAAGTGATAAACTCTACTGCTACATAAAGACTTTGAGGCTTTGTATTATTTTTCTGAATTGTCTCCAGAGTTAATATGAGTGATGAACATGGGATCAGTAATTTTTAACTACAGACACTAGAAAGAACTGAAGGAGCAAACCCGATTTAGAATGTCATTGAGCATGTTCAGTTCAGTTCAGTTCAGTTGCTCAGTCATGTCCAACTCTGCGACCCCAGGAATTGCAGCACACCAGGCCTCCCTATCCATCACCAACTCCCAGAGTCCACCCAAACTCATGTCCATCGAGTTGGTGACGCCATCCAGCCATCTCATCCTCTGTCATCCATCCCCTTCTCCTCCTGCCCCCAATCCCTCCCAGCATCAGGGTCTTTTCCAACGAGTCAACTCTTCCCATGAGGTGGCTAAAGTACTGGAGTTTCAGCCTCAGCATCAGTCCTTCCAATGAACACCCAGGACTGGTCTCCTTTAGGATGCACTTGTTGGATCTCCTTGCAGTCTAAGGGACTTGCAAGAGTCTTCTCCAGCATGACAATTCAAAAGACTCAATTCTTCAGCATTTAGCTTTCTTCACAGTCCAACTCTCACATCCATACATGACCACTGGAAAGACCATAGCCTTGACTAGACAGACCTTAGTCGGCAAAGGAATGTCTCTGCTTTTGAATATGCTATTTAGGTTGGTCATAACTTTTCTTCCAAGGAGTAAGCATTTCTTAATTTCACGGGTGCAATCACCATCTGCAGTGATTTTGGAGCCCCCCAAAATAAAGTCTGACACTGTTTCTACTGTCTCCCCATCTATTTCCCAAGTTAAAAAGGCTATTTTGAATATAAATTATTTTGCTAATATAAAACCTGTAATGGACCTTGCTTAAAGCCCCTTAAATTCAGCTCAATGTATTCAATTCCTCCACTGTGACAGTACAACAATTGTGTCTGAGCAGGTTTCAAAGAGGTAGTCTCAGTCCTTTTTCTCCAAGGACTCACCAAACTATGCATGGAAAACAATATGAGATGGAAAACTGTATCTGGCAGGTAAATATAAAATTTGCAAAACACACACATACACAACTGTAAAATACAAAGCCTAAACACAGAGTGAGGTCAGTGACATCAAAATCATCATGAACTTAAGGGGGAAAAAAAAAACCCTGAAATGTTTATCTCAAGTGTCTTTTCAAAAAGTGATTTGTTCAACTTGGATTTGCTGCAGTTCTTTGAGTTATTTGATAGAGTAAGACACAGCCATAGTCTCTCTGGACTTCAAGGCAAACGTGTCTAGCCAACCCAGAAATTCAAAGCACAGATCAAAACACATCTTCCCATGGGAAGACTTGGCTCTCTAGACTCAATCATTGCCAAATAAGCCATTTGCTTGGAATGGGATTTTTCTGGGCAGAGGTGAGAGCTAAGAAATGGAAGACAGTTAGCAAAGGAAACTGCAGAGTGACAGAAGTGTTCTTGTTCTAGGACAGATATGCAGGTTCCCGAGAAAATTGCCTGTGATGCCCAAGGGTCACGTCCAACCACGTGTACTGATGTCACCCCAACCTCAACAATAGTCTCTGAGCTGCTTTTGTTGCCTTTTCTCTCACTTCTCCAATACTTCAGTTCAGTTGCTCTATCATGTCTGACTCTTTGTCACCCAAGAACCTCAGCACATCAGGCCTCCCTGTCCATCACCAACTCCTGGAGTCCACCCAAACCCATGTCCACTGAGCCGGTGATGCCATCCAACTTCTCATCCCTTCTCCTCCTGCCCTCAATCTTTCCCAGCATCAGGGTCTTTCCCAATGAATCAACTCTTCACATCAGGGGCCGAAAGTATTGGAGTTTCAGCTTCAACATCAGTCCTTCCAATGAACACCCAGGACTGATGTCCTTTAGGATGGACTGGTTGGATCTACGTGCAGTTCAAGGGACTCTCCAATACTTAGCTCAATACTTATCAGTTAGTACATACACAGTCACCATTTGCTGAGTGAATTATTTAATTACTCACATGTACCAGAGCACCAGTTATTCTATAACGTAAGACAGCCTATCTAAGAAATATCCTCCAGGTCACTCTCTTCATTTTGGTCTTCCATTTTTTTCCCCAATATTTTTATTTACTGCTGTTTGTGTATGCATGTGTGTATACCTTAACATAGATGTTAGGAAAAGAAAAATCTGACAAAGGAACAGCATTCAATTCACTTGAAGGAAAATATTGACATTCATGAAACCAAACAAAGCTTGTGGTGCCCCTCTATCTTTAACATGCCTTTATCAGCAAAGAAAAGCACAGGGGTTAACAGATTTAGCAGGGAAAGCAGATTGTAGTTCCATTGACAGCTAGGAAATGAAATGACATCCCGTATTTGATGACTGCCCTCAATTAGCCTATGCAAAGCAAGAATTAATTACCAGCATTGAAAAAGCTCACCTCTGACTTCTCTTTCAAGATCTCACTTACACTGAGTGTTCCTCTGGTGTTATAAATGTAAGTCTAGTAGACTTGATAACTTGCATTTCCCTTAAAATATTTTAATTTGAAGTAGTTTTTATTTAATATGGCAACCCATATTTGATGGCAGACAATTCTTAGCTAACCTAAGAAACATAAATCTACATATAGATAAAGATGCAGATAAAGATAAATAATATATGTGCTTAGTCCTGACTCTTTATGACCACTATGATTGCAGCCTGCCAGCTTCTCTGTCCAAGGGATTCTCCAGGCAGTACTGGAGTGGCTTGCCATGCCCTCCTCCAGGGGATCTTCCTAACCCAGGGATCAAACACAGGTCTCCGCATTGCAGGCAGATTCTTTACTGTCTGAGCCACCAGCGAAACCCATTTAGACTTATAGAAAAAGATATATGAATGGGTATGATTTACTTATATAGAATGCAATGGGCATTACCAGTACCATTGTACATATTAGCTTTGGAATTCTCAAGGCAGCAATTAAATGTACTAATGTAAACCTATAAAATAATTTTATTACTATACAGGGAAATAGATTATAAAAATAATCTCCGTATAGGTACAGATCCTATTTTTTGACATACTCCCCTAACAAAAGTTGTATATCTTTTTCCCAAGCTAGTAATGAAATAAAAGCAAATGAATTCCTAAAGCTATTCGCTTAATGAGATAATTTTGTTAAGCAAACAATAAAAACCTCACTGACAACAAAGACATCATGTCAGAACATACAGGAATGCCCAAATAAAAGGCTAGAATGTGATTTGCCTGCTTTTGGGGAGTAATCTGTGCAAATGGAAAGGCTTAGCTTGGTTTATCTAATATTAACAGAAAGTATCAATCTTAGATAATGTAAGAGTTAAGAAATACAAGCAAGTGTCAGAATATAAGAAATATAAACACTGGGAAATGGAGGAAATATTTTTCCATTCCAAAGAAAGTGGGCTTGGGAGAGGAAACTGACCTTTGTTTGAGCATCTAAATTCCAGCTCATGTGTGGGACCCTTTTCCCCATGGCTGTGCGATGATAACAGCATGGTACCAATTAGAAAGTTAAACTCAAAAGATACCAACTGGGCTGGGGTCAGAAGAGTAAGGAAATGAAATATGTATCTTTTCTGGAAGACCACTTAACCAGATGTGGGTTTAATTTCTAGCCTTTATTATTATAGGTGTCATTATGGATAAAGAAACAAGGTAGGGGTTGGTTATATGAGCAAGAGTGCTTCATCATAATACTAACATCACGTCCTATCCATTGGTCATTTTTTGGTGAAGAATGGCCCAAATCCCACTCATCTCCATAGCACCTGACATTTCTGAGATTCAGCAGGGAAAGGGATGGGTTTAATGGTTTAAGAGGGTCAAGGTGATCATGATTAAAATGTTTTTATGTCATATATATGGCACAAGCATCACAACTGACTTAGTAACAGCCCACCATATGGGGTTTTCCATTACTTGCTCTTGATGGAGCCAAGGGCAGAACTACAAATGTGTGCTGGTCTTTATGATAGAGAATATACACTGAATATATTGAACATACTTTGAAAGATCAATTAGAGAAATGGACCTATAGATACAGATATTATTTCTCTGTCCCAATATCGGGGACATTGGGGCTCAAAAGAGATGCTATGCACATGAGGTCATAAAAGAGAGTTGGTTGACCTGTCGTGGTCTCATTTATTTCATTTGTAAGACATGGATGTTTATAGTTTCTATTCAGTGTTGGCCTTAAAGTGCTCCAAACCCTGCCTACACAAAGTGAGGGTCCCATACACAAATGATGATTACTATTGATATTATTAATAAAACAAAATCCAATCCCCTAGTTCTTTAAAATAATGCTTTGAGAGATTACTTACATTGCATTTCCTTTTTTAAATACTTCTCTGTCTAAAGAGGTTTGGTTGTTTCTCCAGGCCAGTGCTCAATGAAAATGTAGAAAATAAAAGGCTTTAGAGGCAAATGAAACTGGATTGTGTTTTGCAAAGGGGGTTTATTGTTTCTGGCTGCAGCACTCCATTTTAAAAAGCTAATTATTTTCTCACACAAACAGTCAGCAAATAATGAGTCATACTGCAGAATTTTGTGACTTTTCAGAGAACTTTTTTTTTTTGACAGCAATAATCTCTGAGTAACTTTAAAATTCTGTTGAAATTGGTTTGTTTAGACAATGTTCACCAACTTCTGCCTTGGGTGTTAAGAGCGAGCCACTCAGTTTTAGCAAAGCAAGGCTGAGCTGACTGTTCTTGAATACAGTAATATGCAGTCTGCCCCAAAGTAAACAGAAATTGGCAATTTGAAAATGTCATCAACCCAGAGCTTTCAAAAGTGTTAAATATTTAACCATAGCTAATAGACTGCAAAGTAATACTTGCTTGGCCAAATCCATGTGCTTTTCATTTCTCCCGGATCACATTTGGCATCATCTTTTTTGTAGCCTCACTCAGCATTTCAGAAGCAGAAGAGGCCAGATGGGAGCAACAACCATCTGGTTCTAGAAAACTGCAGATTTCAGTTGAGGAGAGTGCTTCCGAATTTAGACTTTGGACCTGGGTTCAAATCTCAGACATGAAATCTGAACTCCACGTGACTTTCAGCACGTAACTCACTTCTGGAGGCTGTAGTTTCTGCACATGTGAAGTCTTGTACTTGGTTTGAGAAACAATGTAACGCAGCGCCAAGCAAGAGAGAGCCCTAAATTATTGGCAATAGGTATATAGTTGTTTACTGTTGTGATTTTGTACTGTGTTGTTTAGTGTTGTTGTGTTGTGATATCAAGTACTTTCCTTTCTCTGAGCATTCACCTTTGTTCCTCTCTTGGAATGCTCCTCCCTCTGGCTTTGCATGCCTGTCCCTTTCCCAACCTTTCCTGTCTTACATTAGATGACATCTCCTCCCAGGGGCTTTTGCTGATCCTAATCTTTCTGGTTAAAGCAGCTGTTCTTTATCTCCCCACCACACTGGCCCCAACCTCACTGACCACTATGCCTTGGTCTAGTGCATTACGTGATTGTAACAAACTATATTAAGTATTTAGTTTTTAAACCTGTTGATTGTCCCCTTGCTGTCAAGTGCAAGCTCCTTAAAGGAAGGACATTCTCTTTCTTTTTTACCATAAATTTCCAGAGCCCAAACAGGCCATGATTCACTGGGCCTTCTAAATAAATGCTTATTGATGAACCAACTCTGATTATGAGGAGTGTACCTCTGTAATCACTTTTTAAATTTATGCATTAGAATGTTGCTCAGAGTACAGCATTATTAAAGAGAGTTCCTGAAAAAGTAATCCATCACTAAGGCATTATACATGACTTTTACTAATTATAGCATTGAGTGTGTCATTAGTGCCTGGGATTCTGGTAAAAGTAATATGCTAAGGAGAGGTTGGAGCAAAGTGTATTATATTAGCATAACTTATCTCCTAATCAAGTTCAAAATATAAGACACTTTGTGATAACTTCCTTAAATGTTCCAGTGCTCTTAGGAATGGCTCCAAGAAGTGGGATACCAGGGAAGGTAACCACTAATCTAGGAGAGTGGGAAGGGGTTAATAGCCCTCCTTTCTTATTTTTCATGACAACTTGACCTTCAATGAATGTACTAGCACTCTGTTCCCCTGATCACCTGATATATACTAACTATGTTACTTAGGAACAATATCTACAGGAAAAATGACCCAGATTGACAAATTAAGTCTAGTCTGGGAAGAACTAGAAATAAGTTATAAAAGTCCTGGATAGTCTTCCCAGTTTGGGGTGTCCCTGAATGTCCTGACTTTTCTGTCTCTTCTGCACTTGATTTATACAAGGACAGCTATGCCCAGTGGTCTGTCAGAAACACTGGCTGCTCTGGGCCAGGAGGCATCTAAGCCAAAGTGGCTCTTCGGTCTTCCGGATTTGAACTTATCTCCTGCCTCTGAGCTGTCTGTCACACGGCAAAAAGAGGTTGGTGCAGCTCTCTTAGTGGCCACAGGACCTCCGCCTAAAGAGAATTCTTGAAGCGGCCATGCTTTCCTTCTTGCATCTTTTTAATGAATCTAAGGTCAAGGGAAGTTGTTATGGATTGAATGTGTACGTCCTCTCAAATTCATACGCTGAAGCTCTAACCCCCAGTGTGATGGTATTTGTAGGCAGGACCACAGGGAGGTAATTAGGTTTAGATAAAGTCCTAAAGGCAGGACCACCATCATGGGATGAGTGACTTTATAGAAGAGGAAGACAGAATAGCTCATTATCTCTCTCTGCTAGTGAGAAGGTGGCCATCTGCAAGTTACGAAAAGCACACTCACCAGGAACTGAATCTGTGCCTTGACTTTGGATTTCTAGCCTCCAGAAATGTGAGAGATACATTGCTGTTGGTTAAATCATGCAGTCTTGGTATCTTGTAACGGCAATCAGAGCTGATTAAGGACAGACTTTTGATCCTCAGTGCTCAGTAGTCTCTGAGAAGATAACTAGTTGGCAAAGCAGGACAGGGAATGGTTTGACGGCTACAGAAATCACAGATGGTCCCTGGTGATTCAGAGGGTTAAGAATTTGCTTGCAGTGCAGGAGATATGGGTTTGATCCCTGGGTTAGGAAGATCCCCAGGAGAAGAGAATGGCTACCCTCTCCAGTATTCTTGCCTGGAGAATTCCACGGACAGAAGAGCCTGGCAGGCTACAGTCCCTGGAGTTGCAAAGAGTCAGACATGGCTGAGTGACTAACACTTTCACTTTTTCACTTTTACGAATCAAAGGACATAGATTGAGACTGACTAGGGTGAGAAAACCATGAAAGAAAAGGCAGCTCCAACTTCTGATTAGAAAAGAAGTTTGGCAGAGAGGTGAGTGCAGGGAATCTCTGTAGACAGACAGACACAGGAATATGAATGGCTATTTTGAAACTATTTCTTCCACTATAAAAGCTAAATAAAGTAGTTGAACTGTATACATAAGCTCAATAAACACACGAGTGAGAGTGACATTTTAATACTCTATCTTCATGTCTCATTCTCTACCTGTCTTATTAGCTAAATTCTGTGGAAAAGTGCTTTATTTCTAAGGATATGCAGTGTCCTGTCATGGAAGATATTATCATCATCATCATTAACTGGCTGTGCTGTGTGGCTTGTGGGATCATAGTTCCCTGATCAGGAACTGAACCTAGGCTCCTGGCAGTGAAAGTACCAAGTCCTAGCCACTGGACCACCAGGAAATCCCCTCTCGTGGAAGATATTAATGGGAAAATGTTTCACCATGGAAGCAGTGATGCTGATATTTGACATGACTCCTTTCCCCAGCACTCTAGTCATTACTAAAGACAGCAGATTCTAATAAAAAAAAAAAAGGATGGAGGAGGCAGTCAAAAGAACTCCAGCTTCTGGGTGGGATTATATATCCCCTCAGAATGATGCTGCAGTAGGAGGTCTGTGCCCTTCTGCTGCTTAGGAGATGGGTCCTCACCTGAAGAGTGAAGAGCAGGACGTGACTGGCAAAGCCAGGGTAGGGCTGACATCCTGAAAATCCACTATTGTTATAGGACTCTCTACCCAAGCTTCTTCTTGTTTCTCTTCCTTCTGTACATACTGCCTTTATAATATTCCCAGAACTCACCTCTCCTTATTCCACTCCGCTCTCAAATGGTGCCTCACTGCCCACCACCAGATATTTCTATCTGTGCAAATTTCATATTAAGCCAAACGCTACACTATACACCAGACAGAAGGGAACAAGCAGGAGATACAGGCTTGTGCTATTGCAAATTTGAACACATTGAGAAAGCCCAAAACGTAAGCAATGCTGGTATCTTTGTAAAGAAGAGAAAAAAAGGACACAGAACTAAGGACTCGCCTTACAGCTCTAGAGCACTAGCTGACACCATTACTTATTATTATTATTAGTGATATTTCAGCAATAGTTTTGGTGCTTAGGTCTCAAAGACCACTGAACAAGGACATGCAATGAAGATAATACCCAAAAGCATACTGTGAGATGTGGTATGAATTCTCTCTCCAAAACGTCACTTGTGAGTGATCATGCAGAACTGTGGTTTTGGCAACTTGGTTCCACTCTCTCTCCAGAGCCCTAATCTTTTTCAGACTAAACAGGCTGCAAGAAACTCTGAACTTCTATTGTCCGCCCTAATCCAAGTATCATGCCTCCCATGCTTAACATTCATAAGGATTGGGAACTTGTACATTTTTCCTTATTTGGTAGTTGAATATTTTGATGATTTTTCTTTAGCCACCCATATTCCCATCCTATCAACTAAACATCTCATGTAGCTGACTTTCAAAACCAATACAATATTGTAATTAACCTCCAATTAAAATAAATAAATGTATATAAAAATAGAAATATGCATTTTGATAGCTCAGTTGGTAAACAATCTGCCTGCAATGCAGGAGACCCCGGTACTATCACTGGGTTGGGAAGATCTGCTCGAGAAGGGATAGGCTACCCACTCCAGTATTCTTGGCTTCCCTTGTGACTCAGCTGGTAAAGAACCTGTCTGCAATGCAGGAGACCTGGGTTTATATCCTGGGTTGGGAAAGGCTACCTACTCAAGTATTCTGACCTGGAGAATTCCATGGACTGTATAGTCCATGGGGTTGCAAAGAGTCAGACATGAGTTTGCAACTTTCACTTTCTCAGGTTTAGTCTAAAGGGTAAAACAAACACACAAACAATGAACTGTATACCTAAGTGTGGACCAAGACACCAAACGTGTCATCCTGAGCCTCTTCAAAGCCCACCGACTCCTGTCTGGTCTTTAATGAAGCCAAATTGCAGCAGATACTCCCTGTCACTTGTGAGACAAATGAGATGATATGGGAGACAAAGCCCCAAAGTAGCGCTGCCCTGCATCTTCAATTAGCCATGAAGGGAAAATGAGACAAACAGTCATGTATAATTTAGAGGCTTGCTCTCTGGTTCTTCCTGCTGTGGGAAGTTTTTCACTGAGGAAGGAAGCGTGATCTAGTGCAATGAACAGACCTGGGGGTCAGTCGTCTTGGGTTGTGTTTCTAGTCAGCTCCCTGACTTACTTTATGACCTTGTAGGCTGCTTAATTTCTGCCAAAGAGATGAAAACAACTTGAATGTATAGATTATATGTTTAGTTATCCTGGGCAGGGGCAATGCCAACAGTCCTTTGATATATGTTACTGTTATGTTTAGCACAAAAGACCTTGGTGATGAACAAAGACATTGGTGTTTGAAAATAAAAATGAGTCTCAAAGCCTGGGAGGAAAAGATGACAAAGAGTACTTTAATGAGGTTACAAGGTATCTCCTTTTCCACCTAGAGAGTTGTGCTTTGTGTTTTTATTAGTTAGCAAACTGTAAACCATGCTCACGATGAGAGCTGTTTAAGTAAGTGTCAAATAAGATGGTAACCTTATTTGACCAAGAACGTATGTGGGCGTAAAGGATTTATTTTCCAGGAGAAGTGGGTCTTTGTCTACTAAGAACCTTAAGGTGCAGTGCTGAGAAAACTTAAGCAAGTTGGAAAGCTGACTTCAGCAAGTAAATTTCAAATAGTGGTTGCTGGGTCTCTGAACAGATATCTACTGAAAAAGAAATCATCAGACTCCAAGAAGAATCCAGAAAGAAGGCAGATAGAGTCCCACTCCTGCTATAAAGAGTGTGGAGAAGCCAGGGCTAGAGGAGGCCAGAGGAGGGTGGCAGGGAGAGGAGCCTGGGCCAGGAATCCCTTTCGCAGGGCAGAGAACCTCGGGAGGGGCTGAAGGGGGAGCAAACTGCAGTAAGTCGAGACCAGTTAGGCTCTGACCGGGCAAGACCGGCTTTTCTGAAGGTTCTCCTTCTGAACCATAGTTTACATCTCTCCTTAAATCCTTATTCAGCAAAATAACATTAAAAACGTAATCAGGGTCACACCTTGTGAACCTGTTACTTGTACTTGTCCACTCTTGACCTGAGGAAAGCTGGGACCCACAGTGCCAGGAATCACTGAGGAAAAGGCAGCCAAGAGTTCCTCATCTGGGAGTCCAGCCCCGAAGAAAAGAAAGCCCTTAGTGGACTCTGAGCTTTGGAGTTGGCTGACTGGGTTCCTCTATCGTAGGGCTCAAGATAGCTTACTTCTTGGCCAGCAGAACCATGGAAGAGCCTGTAACAGCTGCCTTTAGAGGATTCCTGCTGCCTCTTCCCAGCCTTCATGGATTGGCCTGATGCCAACCTGATGCCAATTAGTCTTCTCAGAAACTCCAGGTCTGTGGGAGGCAGAAGATTGGCTACACCTGGAAAACCCTTACGATCATGAAAGAGAAAAGCAAGCACTAGGGTTTGCCAATCTGTGGCTCAGGGCATGCCTTGTTCCTTTATACAGAGTTCCTGAGTACAACTTCTCTCCACCTTAGAGCTGGTTCTGAGGAATTAGCTCTTAGGATGGATGTTTAGAGACAGCTCGTGAACAAGCAGCCCTCCAGTCAAAAGCTTAGTCAATACTCAGGTTTCAAACCCAAGAGCTGAGAACAGTGTACAGATTATAAATCTCTAGAAAACGGCCTTCCCTACCAACACCTCCACCACCCCCCTGCCCAATACCCCAGCAAAGCAGAGAAATCAAACAGCCTCAAGAGGCATAAGAGGGAAAGCAAGAGCCTTAGGATTCAGAGACAAATTTCATCTCCTAGTTTGGTTTCTGGAAAGAAGTAAGCAAATGCCATATTAACTGTCCACAACTTGGCTATACGTATTCTATGGAGAAGCTACTGAGGAAAAAGAACAGTCTTGACTATGACCAGCTTGGATGTGAGGGTTCACTTAGGGAACTCTGAAAGCCATGTATGCTACCTGGCTGTGAGGGATCCATGCCAGCAGTTTCAAGGCCGTACCCAGTTTGGTCAGAAGTTCCTAACAGTTTCCTCCCATGTGCTGAGGGCAGGCTGCTTACTGCAGAGGGGTCTGGGAGAGTCCAGGCTCCATCTCACCACCTTGAAAAACATACTTGACGAGGAGGAGCATGAAAAAGTCACCTTGAAGAAAGCAACCTGAGGGGGCTGAGACTCGGCTGAATTTGAGAGAGCAAGTCAGGAGAATACAGCTTGAAACGCTCAGGCCCTGTGATTGGGATTCTCCTTCCTGTTGTTCTTACTGTTGTTACTGCTGTTGAGTCACTGAGTTGTGTCCGACTCTTTCACCACCCCAATGACCGTAGCCTGTCAAACTCCTCTGTTCACGGGATTCTCCAGGCACAAATACTGGAGTTGCCATTCCCTTCTCCAGGCGATCTTTCCATCCAGGGATTGAACCCACGTCTTCTGCACATTATTTACCACTGAGCCACCAGGGAAGCCCTTACCTTCCTGGGAGATGGCCAAAGCATTTTACCTCCCCAGAAGTGATCCCACAAGCATGAGTCTGCTGTCTAAGCAATATCCAGGTTGAATACCTTCCGCCCAAGGCCTGAGACAGCCATGGCCTACAGCACCATCACCAAAGTTTTCTCCTCCTGGCCCTTCTTCATCGCAAGCATCTGCTCTTACCTTTTGAAGAATGTCTTCAGGATCTTCTTAAGGTCAAGTTGTAGAAAAAGGGGGCGGATAAACTGAAACAGCACCATCTTAATCTCGTTGCCTTCTCAAACAGGTGGCTGATCAATCAAAAAACTAGGGCTAATTTTCAAAGACAGCACTGTACAAACACATAACAGAAAATATGTCTCCAAGAGAACCCCAGGACCAAAAATCTTCAGTCTACAGAACTCAGAGAATAGAAACATTGTCACCAGGGTGCTAGACACAGTGGAAAGCCCATCCACAAGAGAACCTGGCTTCCAGTAACACCAGTAGCTTATACGAACTGATTTGAGACTAGCCAATCAGCTTCCAACTTTGATTTTTCCCTTAACTCCTTAAATTTCACCTGAAACCCTGGATAGAGGAGACCGATCTGAACCCTGTCTCTGGTCTCCTTTCTGGTGGACCTCAGAGTAAAGCTCTTTATTCAGCACTGCTGTGCTGGCTGCTATGTGTGTCTGGCTGGGTAGCACCTCTAAGCCTCCACAAAACTGCCGAACTGGCCCATTTCTCCAGGGGCAGACCCTTGGAATGCAGCGAGAACAAATTCCCTTAGCACACTAGCAAATGGGGTCCAACTTTGGAGGATATGGTATTTAATGTCTCAGATCAAGGAAATAATGGCATGTAACAGACCAGCTGCCAGCTTAGTAGCCCAGTGAAAAATCTCAATTACCAAAGATTAGTATCTCAAGAAGCCAAAAAGGAAATACCTGTGGGTGTACAGAAAGTGAATTAATGCTAGTATTTATTGACCACTTAGTATTAGGCACTATATTAAGTGCTTTACATATTTTATTTCATGTAATTCTAAAGTTAATGTTCCAGGATGGCTGCTGTTATATGTATTTACCCATAGCATAATTGAAGCATGTCTGAATAATCAAAAAGGTAAGTAATATATCTATGTTATATCCATATAGATGCAGTTTTTAAAAAAATATTTATTTTAATTGGAGGATAAATACTTTATATTGTGATGGCCTCTCCACACATCAGCATGTTTTGGCCATAGGCATACATGTGACCCCTCCCACCTCCCCTCCCCATCCAATCCCTCCAGGTTGTCCCAGAACAACAGCTTTGGGTTCCCTTCATCATACATCAAACTCCCACTGACTATCTATTTTAATGTATACATTTCAATGCATTCAATGCAATCCTTATCAAACTACCAACAGTATTTTTTACAGAAATGGAATAAATAATTTCATAATTTGTATGGAAACACAGAAGATCCCAAATAGTCAAAGCAATCTCGAGAGAGAAGAGTGGAACTGGAGGAATCAATCTTCCTTACTTTAGACTATATTACAAAACTACAGTCATCCACCCAGTACAGTACTGTTGACTATCTATTTTAATGTATACATTTCAATGCATTCAATGCAATCCTTATCAAACTACCAACAGTATTTTTTACAGAAATAGAATAAATAATTTCATAATTTGTATGGAAACACAGAAGATCCCAAATGGTCAAAGCAATCTCGAGAGAGAAGAGTAGAACTAGAGGAATCAATCTTCCTGACTTTAGACTCTATTACAAAACTACAGTCATCCACCCAGTACAGTACTGGCACAAAACCAAAATATAGACCAGTGGAACAAGATAGAAAACCTGGGGATAAATCCATGCACCCAAGTATAAGATATTTAATGAACAATCAGGATTCAAAGACAGAAAGTAGATGGACTTTGTTTTGGTTCTGGTCTTTGCCAATAAATAAGGTGACCAACTTTTCCAGTTTGCTAAGGTCTGTCTTGGATTTAGCATACAGCGTGGGATATTCCTCAGAATGATCAACCATTCCCTACCTCCAAACCTAAGTTGTTCTCAGCTACTTGTCTAGTATATTCCAAAATCTAAGCCCCTGAAAGTCTAGGATAGAGGTTAAGCATCTTTGGTTGTACCACATTTCCCATGTCATGCTAATGGGGGATAAAAGTGACTTAGTTTCCATCTGGTAGAGGTACCAAACCACACCTAGCATAGCTATAGCACAGAAGCAAGTGCAGTGCTGCCCAGGGTCCCTTTCGGGGTCCTTCAAGGTAATCCCACCCCACCAGCCCCCTGCCACAGTGCTCACTGAGCTCAGAAAAGATCCAAGGTAATTTCTGGAGAACACAAAGTCTTTCTAATGCCAGATCATTAGAAACAGAAAATAAAGGAAATTTGCAACATTTCTTTGCTGCAGGCTCAAGATTGCTGACAATGTCCAGTCTGTGTTCAGAGAACAGAAAATAAGTGATATAAAGAAACCTTTGTGAGCACTGCCTTTTTGGACTCCTTTACCTCATGACTGAAGCCAGGGGATGAATGTGAGAATGTATGTGAGGATGCGTGTTGCTGTTGATAATGTCCTGGTTGCTAATGTCTTAAATTAAGAAAAATCAATGTATTTTGGTTTCCTGAATTTCACCTGGTTTCCTGTTTAAAAATTGTCTGTGTTAAGCCTAGACAGGGCTTCCCTGGGGAGCTCAGCTCTAAAGAATCTGCCTGCAATGTAAGAAACCCAGGTTCAATCCCTGGGTTGGGAAGATTTGCTGGACAAAAAAATGGCAATCCACTCCAGTACTCTTGCCTGGGAAATGCCATGGACAGAGGATCCTGGTGGACTAGAGTCCACGGAGTCCACAAAGAGTCAGACATGACTGAAGTGACTGAGTGCAAGCCTGAACAGTCAGTGTAAAAACCAAGACAGTGATTCTAGCCTGCAAAAAAAAAAAAAAAAAAAAGCAAGTGAAAAATACAAGAGAAAAATGTTAATTAAAAATATGGAAGGGATGAGGTTGGAGAAATTGATGGGCAAGCAGATATCAAGGGAAGGTGACTGAGAGGAAAAACAGCTGGTAGGCAAGGGACCGAGAAGCAGCAGGGAGGTGGAGGGGTCCTACCTGACTCTAAACATCTCTCCTCCCAGAAACCTTTGTGACATTCTGGGGTCCCTAATCTGCCATATGCAGCAGTTACTACAGCTTCTGTTTCTCTACAACCTGGATCATTTTACCAGCTATTTAATAAGACTAAACAAATGGTGTTAACCTCAGAAAGCACAATACGTTCTGTTTATAGACATGTACATTCCTTCCTACTATTAGACTGTGATAACCTCTGGCAAGAAATATAGACTACTCTGCTCTGTCTATGAGAAGAAATTTTCTTTCTGTTCTCACATGATCACTGAAGAAACAAAGACTACCATATTTAGTGGAAGACAAAAGGGCATGCTGTTAGAAAAATATTGACTTAGAAAAACCTTATCCCTGAGAAAAAGACTGTTAACAAGATGAGCCAATGAAAAATTCCCAGCGAGATTTATAGAACTTAGAAACATTTTTTTTTTTGCCAATGTTCACATATCACTTTAAGTTGACCCAGAACATTAAATCCAAGATAATTGTAGCTAGTTACTATATTTTTAGAATTAAGGGCTTAAATACCACTATTGTAGTGAAAAAAGTAGCGTATGAAGCTGTCTGGTTGGAATCTTGTAAAAGAGCATCCTGTTTTGAAAGAAAGTTCCCATAACCACTCCTTTTATTGAATTACTCTTTCTGCATGTCCCTTCCTCTGTTGTTCCTCATTACCATTTTTGCAACACATGTCTTGTTCCCTAGAGTTAAAGTGCACTGAGGAGAGAGGAGGTATCTGATTCATTCATTCCATCATCAACGTTTACTTAGTAGCTGGTATGTGTCAGGCTTAATTCTAGCACCTGGAATACAATGGTGAATGAAAACACAGTCACTGAATCACATGCACAGGCTTGGTGATGGAGGATTGGTAAGTGAACGAGAAATCATGATGCCACCTCTACATGCTAAGGAATGGATAAACTTAACGGCTCTAAGGACCTAATCTTAAACGGTTAAGGAAGGAGTCACAGGGAAAATAACACTTAAGCAGAGTCAATTGTTTTGCAGGTTAGTAATAGTAATCCAAGCCCCAGGGATGGGAAGACCAGTGCTGGCCATGGACAGGGCACATGTCGAATAACAGTCTTGCAGTCAAGGCACTGGTAGGTCCTGAGGTCAGGGTCTCCACCGAGCACTCAGTTCTGTGCAGTGGACAAGGCATTCACTCAACACCACGAGATGAGTTAAAGTAACAAAAACTGGACTTCCGTGGTGGCTCAGTGGTAAAGAATCCCCTTGCCAAAGAGGGACATGAGTACGATCCCTAGTCCAGGGGGGATCCCACATGCCACAAAGCAAACCTGTGGGTCACTACTATTGAGCCTGTGCTCTAGAGCCCAGGAGCCACAACTAGAGTCCCCGTTCCCTAGAGCGCTTGCTCTGCAACAGGAGAAACCACCGAAATGAGACGCCCACACGCTGCAACTAGACAGTAGCTCCTGAGCAGTGACAAAGACCCAGCACAGCCAAAATAAATAAAATTATTAAAAAATAAACAGGATTGCAAAAGTCTACCTAGATCAAACTGCATATAAAGAAACATTAAAACTATCCTTCAGATACCTGTTTTTTAAATTAATTTTTGAGTACAGTTGCTTTATAATGCAGTTAGTTTCTACTGTACATCAAAGTGTATCAGCCACGCGTAGACATATACCCCTCTTGCTTGGATTTCCTTCCAATTCAGGTCACCCCAGTGCATTGAGTGAATTTCCCTGTGCAATACTTTTAAGGGCTCTAATCACTCTTTGTTTTCTTATGCTCTTTATTCTTCTCTAGTTCTTGTTACCCAAGAGCTTAAGAAGTTAAATCAGTGAGGAAAGGAGTTTACTAAATTTTCCCTTGAAGATGAGTTACATTTGTTTAGCAACAGAAATCTGAAGGACATCAGATGATTCCTCATCTGTGTTCTATACATGCATGAGTTGAAAGTTGGAATAAACATTTTTTAAGCTCAGCAAATTTCCCCCTCTGAGGCGGCCAGATGTTCCAGCTAAACACTAAGCTGGTGGTTAGTAATCAGGCCCTTCTTTGATGACAATCAGTTTTTAGTGATCAGGGAAAGAGTGTTTCCAATAACTCTTCCTTCATTTATGAAATAGAGTATACACTTAATTTGTATCAGCGATACATTGGAGCAGGCATTTGCCATTTGCTTGTAAAAATAAAGCCTCCACAGTCATTCCACAAATGAGCCCAGTGGAATTATTTTAGCTCCAGACTCCAACTAATTTTGATTGAAGACATTTTTCTGACTGATAAGGATTCCAAAATATTTTTATTCTGAGGCAATATACACTAAATACACACTTTAAAAAAAAAAAGTGACTCAGAACACTGAAAAAAATACACTCCCAAGTTAGCCCCCCCCCAACCCAGTGTTTTAATATTCCTTGGTATAGAACTGCAGCTCATTTTGCTTTAGTTCTTTCAACAAAATACAATTTTCTGGTAGAGCACTTGTTGCTTTTTCATGGTGTATTAAGTGGAAACTCTGAGTCCAAAATACAGCTGCTCCTGCTCTGATAAGCAGCCAAAATTATCTCCAGAAGGCGTACCTTCATTACGGCACATCACTGTTCAGACAGCCGCTTCCCAGTCATATAATGCTTGGCATACTGATTATATACAAAGTAACAATTATGTCACTGAGGATAAATGTTCAAGAAATGATATCAACACTAGTTCCAGGGAGCTTAGCTCAAGTCACTGCAGAGTAAACCCAATGTTGTCACCACTGAGGGAAAAAATAGTACACCCATTGTTTTCAGTCTCCAAGTCCTGTCTGACTCTTTGCGACCCCACAGACTGGCACGCCAGGCTTCCCTGTCCTTCACTATCTCCTGGAGTTTGCTCAAACTCATGTCCATTGAGTCAGGGATGCGATCCAACCATCTCACTCTCTTTTGCCCGCTTTTCCTCCTGCCCTTGATCTTTCCCAGCATCAGGGTCTTTTCCAAGCAAACTGGGTATTGTTTTTGGATGCATCAGGGGTGTCCACTGAGCTAAAACAAGAGATCCAAACTGAGCTGATGCTTTTTGCCACCAGTTCAATTAGATTTATTTGGTCTTCAGCTAAGCTTAAAGAGATAAATGCATGTAGCTTGGTTTTATGAGAATGAAGTTGGTCATAGGAAACACTGTTGTTGTAGAGGACTGTGTTAAAAAATGTCCCCAAAGTGCTTATTTTGTAATAATACTTATGGCAAATATCTCAAGAGTTTTAATTGTGATTTGATGATGAAAATGCCTACATGTCTTTGAATCATCTTTCCTTCTCCTTCCCCAAATTCAAGGTCACTGAAAATAATTTTTCTTGGACATAATGTAATATTCTATAAAAATAATCTTCTGGCTTAATTAAATTATTTAACTTCACTTTTTAACAAAGGAAAAGTTTCAGACGGTCTCCCAAGGTATATATGCAAAATCCATTATGAAGTGTACCTCAATCGAGCCAGATTTCTAAGTACTTAGTAGATTTCAACAAATCTTCAATTTTGTTAATTTCACTGGGAAAAAAAAAAAACCAGTTTGATTCTAATGATCAACTTCTTTTGCTGCATGATGGTCTGCAAGCAGTTGTTACAAACTTAAGAGTTGAATAGGAAAAAAAATCCTGCACTAGAACCAAAGTAATTTAGAACATAGGTTTTCCCCTCTTAACCCCAAACCTTTGTATGGGGTTGAGTGAGCCATCAAAGGTTCACGGCAGGTGTTTGCTGTGTCAGCTAATACTGACTCATTTCTCACCGAACTGGTGTGGCACTCATATGCAGAGACAGAGTTACATTTGGTCTAAGTGGCTGACTTTACAAATGCTGACTTTTTTTCTATCGTATCAAGAAGTTAGCTTCCAAAAAAGTGATATGACTTGAGAATAGAACCATGTTAGTCTTGGAAGCACAGGTCTGTTCCATGAATTGAAAGTGCTTTCAACAGGGATAATAGCAATGATTTCACATTTATGAAGTCGATACTGAAATCAGGTAAGATACCTTTGGGAGTCATTAACTGTGCTGTATCTCTATCTCTCTGAGGTACCATATAAGTCACTATTGTGAATTTTTTTTTAAATAGTACCATAATTGCCCTCTAAAGATTAACCTACACTAAAAGTGATGCATGCAACCTGAGCACATACTAATATAGTAATAAGACTTTGTCTTCTCAATAAGTTTCTATCTTTTTCAAGAAAAATGAGTGGAAATGTAGGTTATACTCATCTTGCTTCTAAATAAATTACAATCTAAATAACATGTATTAATGTAAGAGGAATAAAATATATACCCTTGTACATCTTATTCAAAAAAAATATGTTCAATAGTTTCTCCAGGGATTTTCCTGATCCAGAGATTGAACCCAGGTCTGCTGTACTGCATGCAGATTCTGTACTGTCTGAGCCACCAGGGAAGCCCCAATACATCTTTGTCAAATGTGATGGTAATATGTATTTATAAGCACGGAGATTTCTGATACTTAAAACTAAACTAAACAGGTTATCCCTCCAGAGAACATAAGAAATTTGTGATGAAAAGACTATATTTCTTTATTTTTATATTGCTTCATTAAATAGATAATGGTCAATGGCCTATACAAGCATGCATCTATTCCAGCTACATACACATCTAGATACATCTAAATGGACTTAAGAAAACATGCTGATTACATGTTTTTAGCTTCTACTTTCTCTGACATGAGTTTGGGTAAATTCCAGGAGTTGGAGATGGACAGGGAGGCCTGGTATGCTGCGATTCATGGGGTCGCAGAGTCAGACGTGACTGAATGACTGAACTGAACTGAACTGAACTTTCTCTGAATGACTTAATACTAGAGTTCCAGGATTATAATTTTTGTCCTTTTACTCTTGACTGTTGCCTTGACCCATTCCATAATTAACCCCATATGATGGCTATTAACATAAATTTGTCATTAACCTGGTTATAGCTGGCTTCCAGTATGTGTGTGCATGTGTGTCTTTCTATATTTATTCTCCTAACAAATAAATTTAATGTGTAAAAAAAACTGCTCAAAAAATCACTGCAACCAGCACACCAGAGGGTCTCAATTTTGTTGGCTCATCAGTGGCACTAATTAATTTATCCCTAGTAGCTATGAACCAAACACTACACTGTAGTTAAAAAAAATGTTCAGAGCTAGCCAAGTCCATTATAAAAATGACTCACATAAAAAAATTATATATAAAAAAGGCATGTTAAAAACTAAGCAATATCAAATACAACAAAATATTATAATCACAAAGCATCTCAAAATCAGTTTATTGTCTCATAGAAAAAAGACAGTGCTTTGTATTATCAAAAGGTTCTGATTTTTTTAGAAGAAGGAAAATATCTGTAGCCCAATGGTCTGTTATTCATTAAAGCTTGGAAGTTAGAGACTAAAAATCAAATGAGAAGCTGATATGTTTGAAAGAGACCAAACAGACTCACTGGACTTCAGGTGATTAGGTGACTGGCCAGGGAAGAAAGCATTGAGATAAATCCAAAGGGATCCTTAGATATCACCTATGATGCAGTGAATGGACCACATTAAAACAATGGTTCAGCCAATGGTTCAAGCCATTGTGTGAGGAATCTGCTTAGGTTGTGTGTAATATACGGTCATGGAATGAGCTTAAAGAGACAATCTTGTAGGTTTCCAAAATGGCCTAGAAATGAAGGATAAAGGAGGTGAAGTCTTAGACAACAATTCCAACATCTCAAATCTTAGCAAGAAGGCAAACACAGTAACATGG
Source organism: Madoqua kirkii (assembly GCA_006408675.1). NCBI lineage: Eukaryota > Metazoa > Chordata > Mammalia > Artiodactyla > Bovidae > Madoqua > Madoqua kirkii. Next base: position 29,825 of record SJYC01035066.1, read on the forward strand.
TTCTAGAAGAAGATTGTTCATTTACAAAGTTCATGTATTCTGTTTGACAGATTTTAATTTTAAAAATCACAAGATGTCTCATATGAGATGGGAAATGATGGGACTTTGGAGAAGACAGGATCCAGAAGATGTTTGCAGACTATATTTTAGAAAACTTTGTTTATTGAAAACTCCTCGAATGACATCTTGTTGTGATGGGAAACTTTTCTAAGAATGTTCGGGTATAAGATAACACTGGGGGCCACCCAAGATTCTGCAGTAGTCTAGAATCATTCCTGGACTTCATTCTGGAAGTGAAGTGAAATGAAAGTCACACAGTCATGTCCGACTCTTTGCAACCCCAGGGACTATACAGTCCATGGAATTCTCCAGTCCAGAATACTGGAGTTGGTAACCTTTTCCTTCTCCAGGGGATCTTCCCAACCCAGGAATCAAACCCAGGTCTCCTGCGTTGCAGGCAGATTCTTTACCAGCTGAGCCACAGGGGAAGCATAATTCCATAAAGAAGAAAATAAAACCACACTGAACTTTGGCCTTCTATTTTAGGCTGTGTTACCTGACACATGATTGATGACCTTGTGCTCCTTTTGGCCTTGGGCCTAAATGAAGGATCAAGAAGTCCAGCTGATTATAATAACAAAGCCCCCTGCCTCCCAATAAGCGAACTTAACCTAAGAAGCAACCTATTTCTAATGACCTTTGAAGTGTCTGGATCACGGTACCTACACCCAGTGGTAAATTACAGAAGTAATCAATATCACAGGAAAACTGTCTAGACCTAGTATATCAGAGTGACTCTAAATTAATGGTTGCTCTTTATTGATTATCCTATCATGAAAATGGAGAATTTGGGAAATAACTGACTGCCTTAGTTCCAGTCAAGTTATTGAGAAATGAAAAGTATAAAGCACTCTAGCTAACTGGGCCTCAAATATAAATCTTTTCCAAGATGCAGTCTATTACTCAGAGCTTGTCAGTCTTACCTCAGCTGAAGGATTTATGCAATGTCTGCTGGCATGGGGCAATCTACCATAATTACCTCCGATCAGAATTGCTCTCAAATATCACAAACGGTGGGTGACGGTTATGAATCACAATTAGCATGGTCGCCCATCATGCAACAAGTCAATTGATCTGCATTTGATTTGTACACCAGCACATCAGGACCTGATTAGAACAATAACATGGACTGATCCATAAATGCTAGTTAGGACACTTTTGCATTTTCGTAAGTTTTTTTCAAAAAATCTTGTTTTCTTTGCTTAAAAGTAACAGGTAAGTCAAGCATAACCTTTTACTTTTAAATTCCCTGCCAGTCCATAAATTACACTCTACTCTTGGTAGCCTTTCCTCTTCACCTGCATGTTTTTCCAGAGCCTTCTGCATCCAGACTTACAGCTCCATTCTGGGCAGATTCTGTGTCCCTAGAGCCTTTCTGTTACACTGACCACAGGTCAAGAGGCATTTATCGCCCACATCTAATCTTGTTTTCTTTGCTTAAAAGTAACAGGTAAGTCAAGCATAACCTTTTACTTTTAAATTCCCTGCCAGTCCATAAATTACACTCTACTCTTGGTAGCCTTTCCTCTTCACCTGCATGTTTTTCCAGAGCCTTCTGCATCCAGACTTACAGCTCCATTCTGGGCAGATTCTGTGTCCCTAGAGCCTTTCTGTTACACTGACCACAGGTCAAGAGGCATTTATCGACCCACATCATCAGTCGTAACTCTGACCAAAAGATTCCTGAGAAAATAGTTCTGTTTTCAAAGCAGATATCAAAATACACCATCAACAATCAACAATTTTTTCTGACTAAGAAGTCTGTGGGATTGCGGAAGTACATTAGATCATTTCTAATTTCTAAAACTTATCTCAAATCATTGTTTGACCATTACGGCAATAAACCTATGTCTCTAATAAATGTAGCCAAGGAGGGATAGGAAAACTGAAGTGTCTTAAGCATGATCTCAATGTCAGAAAAATAACTTTCCTGCACATTGAAGATGTTCCACTTCGTACTGGTTTAGAATCGTCTATATTAAGGAATTAACTTTTAAACTCTTCACTTACATACTACATAGCAGAGTACACATCCCCACAATCAATATCTGTTGACATATTTACACTAAAGGAAAATTAAACTTGTTTTTTGTTTTAAATAAGAAAGTCTATAAACCAGTGTCTAATATAATATTCTCCAAGTCAGGCTTCAGCAGTACATGAACCGTGAACTTTCAGATGTTCAAGCTGGTTTTAGAAAAGGCAGAGGAACCAGAGATCAAATCACCAACATCCACTGGATCATCAAAAAAGAAAAGAGTTCCAGAAAAATATCTATTTCTGCTTTATTGACTAGGCCAAAGCCTTTGACTGTGTGGATCACAATACACTATGGAAAATTCTGAAAGAGATGGGAATACCAGACCACCTGACCTGCCTCTTGAGAAACCTGTATGCAGGTCAGGAAGCAACAGTTAGAACTGGACATGGAACAACAGACTGCTTCCCAAGAGGAAAACGAGTACGTCAAGGCTGCATATTGTCACCCTGCTTATTTAAGTTCTATGCAGAGTACATCATGAGAGACGCTGGGCTGGAAGAAGTACAAGCTGGAATCAAGATTGCTGGGAGAAATATCAATAACCTCAGATATGCAGATGACACCACCCTTATGGCAGAAAGTGAAGAGGAACTAAAAAGCCTCTTGATGAAAGTGAAAGAGGAGAGCGAAAAAGTTGGCTTAAAGCTCAATATTCAGAAAACAAAGATCATGGCATCCGGTCCCAACACTTCATGGGAAATAGATGGGGAAACAGTGGAAACAGTGTCAGACTTTATTTCGGGGGGCTCCAAAATCACTACAGATGGTGATTGCAGCCATGAAATTAAAAGATGCTTACTCCTTGGAAGAAAAGTTATGACCAACCTAGATAGCATATTCAAAAGGAGAGACATTACTTTGCCAACAAAGGTCCGTCTAGTCAAGGCTATGGTTTTTCCTGTGGTCATGTATGGATGTGAGAGTTGGACTGTGAAGAAAGCTGAGTGTTGAATAATTGATGCTTTTGAATTGTGGTGTTGGAGAAGACTCTTGAGGGTCCCTTGGACTGCAAGAAGATCCAACCAATCCATTCTAAAGGAGATCAGCCCTGGGTGTTCTTCGGAAGGACTGATGTTGAAGGTGAAACTCCAATACTTTGGCCACCTCATGCAAAGAGTTGACTCACTGGAAAAGACTCTGATGCTGGGAGGGATTCGGGGCAGGAGGAGAAGGGGATGACAGAGGATGAGATGGCTGGATGGCATCACTGACTTGATGGATGTGAGTTTGAGTGAACTTCAGGAGTTGGTGATGGAGAGAGAGAGGCCTGGCGTGCTGCGATTCATGAGGTCACAAAGAGTCAGACACAAATGAGCGACTGAACTGAATTGAATATAATATTACTTATTGACCATTTTAATACTACTGCATGCAAGCAACTACCTTCAAACTGTTAAGTTTTCTTCCAGAATACACGGAAAATAAGATGGCAGGAAGACACAAAAGAGGTTAATGAAAGTGGAATAGAAATTCCAGAAGTTTAAAGCAACTTTTTTTTTAATTTACAAGAATAATAATGCTCATTTAGAGAAGACTGATCCCATACAGTAAAACATAATCACTGTTGACATGAAAGAAATCTTACTTTGTCTTTGAAATGATCATATCCTATGTGAAGAAGCACTTAAGAACAATAGCAACAATTTACATATTTTAGTGCTTTTCCTTTCAATGATTTTTCATGGTGCTTTGCAAACTTTAAAGGATGCTGAGCAATTTCAACTCAAAAGCATATGTAACTTGAGGAACAAAAAAGCAGGTTTTAAATCCAGTGAGGAATAAACAGGCAATCATTTGCTGGAATTTTGAAGTGAATGCCAAGAAAGCCTATTAAAGGTTGGCATATCAATTTACTTCAGCATGCATAAATACAATATACAGCATGCATATACAGTATACTGCATGCCTATATACAGTATTTTTTACTAAGGGATAAGATTTAGGGGTGGTAACCTGGGCCCTGCTGAGAATATGATTTACATGACCTTTCCCCTAGCTTTATGGGGGTATAATTAATAAATAAAATTATAGGATATTTAAAGTGTACAATGTGATGAGTTTATATACATGTACATTATGAAAGGATTCCCCCTACTGAGATAATTAACACATCCATGACTTCACATATTCACCTTTTTTTTTTGAGAGAGAATAATTAAGTTTCTATTATATTTTTAACTGTAGCCAACATGTTATACACTGTATGTTCAATCTTAAATAAAGCATGATCTTTTTAGGTATTTAGGTCTAGGAGAGAGGCCAGGCCTTTATCTGCCCACAGTCTACTCTGTGTTCTATACAACTCATGTTCAAGATGGTTTTTTGGAGCTCTGAAGCTCTGAGGTGCCTGAGATCAGGCCAGTCTCCCAGAAGGCAAGTTCACATATGGTTTACTTTCTAGTCCATTGCTAAGTCAAGTCTTCTCTTACTCAAGAAGCAAGGGGGTGTTCCACTGGCCTCTTGTCTTCAGATATGCTTGGAGTATAACTAACACTTACTAGCAGCAAGATGCCTTTTGGAAATTCTACCATCCCAAGAGGAAACAACCATGGCAGTCAAGGGCAGGGACTTAACACTCAGTGACTTGGTCCTATTTTTGACCCTCTGCTCCTCGCCATTAGCTGACTAGCTCTAAGACTCAGCATTCTCATGAATCAAATGGGAATGACACCATCTATTTTTAGGGCTCTATAAAATAAATTTAATTAATACCTGTATGATACATGTCCTGTGATCTGGCACATAAAAGAGCTCAACAGATGCCAGCTGTTATGAAATGTTATCCCAGATCTTTTCTCTTTATCTCTCTGTCAGGTTGGAAGCGGAATCATTACTTAAAGAGGGTATTTTTCACCAGCAACACTTCCGATATTTCATCTTTACACTTGATAGTATATTCTTAGAGGATAGAATTAATATTTAATTTGTGGGGAAATGATCCTGGAATCAGAAAGTTCCAAGTTCTAGACTGGCCTCCCCAATAGCACCTGACCTGCCTGTCACAAATGGAAGGTACGGTAGACTTTCAGTGAGTTAGTTTGACCCTTTCAAATTCATAGCTGAAAATTAAGATTTTACTTTTTTTAATGCTTTTAGTTCAATAGAAGGAAACTCTAGAAATGAGATTTTTAGCAAAATATCAGGACCACTTCAAACCAGGATTTTCGTTTTAGATCTACCACTGAGTCTAAAAGACAAAACCATTCTCAGTAAATCATGAAATCTGATTTCATGAAGGCAAGTGGCTCTTCTATAAAAGAGAAACAAGAAAGATAGAACCTACGAAAACAGAAGAGAAACACTACCTTTTTCAAAATGGCTAGATCTTAGGGCTCAGAGATGGAAAGGCAAAGAGTAGGATGGGGTCTAGGATTGGAAAGAAACACAGCAATCAGATCATGGACTCACATTAAAAATTAAACATGCACACACCAACACAGGAAATTAGAAAATGATGACACAATTAGGAAATGACAGGAGGTTAAAAAGGAGTGAAATCAGCATTAGCAACGCAGCAACAAACGACTCCGTGCTCAACTTCCACGGACACGAAGAGCAAGGGCAGGTATTCAGGGGGACTCTTTCATGCTCGGGGGAAATACATGGAACATAACCCTTGGCCTCCGTAAGAAGAAAAGGCCTATACATCTACAGATAAGTACACCTAAAGACTTGGGAATTTTCCACTCACATGTAGAAAGTGAAAGTTGCTCAGCCGTGTCTGACTCTTTGCGACCCTATGGACTATACAGTCCATCGAATTTTCCAGGCTAAACAGAAGAGAAACACTACCTTTTTCAAAATGGCTAGATCTTAGGGCTCAGAGATGGAAAGGCAAAGAGTAGGATGGGGTCTAGGATTGGAAAGAAACACAGCAATCAGATCATGGACTCACATTAAAAATTAAACATGCACACACCAACACAGGAAATTAGAAAATGATGACACAATTAGGAAATGACAGGAGGTTAAAAAGGAGTGAAATCAGCATTAGCAACGCAGCAACAAACGACTCCGTGCTCAACTTCCACGGACACGAAGAGCAAGGGCAGGTATTCAGGGGGACTCTCTCATGCTCAGGGGAAATACATGGAACATAACCCTTGGCCTCCGTAAGAAGAAAAGGCCTATACATCTACAGATAAGTACACCTAAAGACTTGGGAATTTTCCACTCACATGTAGAAAGTGAAAGTTGCTCAGCCGTGTCTGACTCTTTGCGACCCTATGGACTATACAGTCCATCGAATTTTCCAGGCCAGAATACTGAAGTGGGTAGCCTTTCCCTTCTCCAGGGGATCTTTCCAACCCAGGGATCGAACCCAGGTCTCCCACATTGCAGGTGGATTCTTTACCAGCTGAGCCACAAGGGAAGCCCACTCACATGTAGAAGTTACATGTATTAACATTTTAATATCCATACATCTTTATCTATATACACAGTATTCTATGTCAGTATTCTCTATATAATATACATTTTCCCTATTAATAATAACTCATAAGGAGAATTACTATATATTCAAATGTGTTAAATATTTGAATTTAAAAATGTATGATTTAGACATCATACATTTTATTTTCATACACAGAATGAATCATATGTAAAACGAATCAGAATCAAGCCATATACATATAAATTTATGTTTGTATATATACATTTATCAATATTGGGTTGGCAAAAAGTTCATTCAGGTTTTTCCATAACATTGTACAGATATACATACATACACACACATACACATACACATATATACACACACATATATATGTATACATATTTATATGCACACACACACACATATACACATATATATGTTTGTTTCTATATTTAAAGAAAGAGAGAAGAAATACGTACTCAAGAAGTTAAACCAGGGAAAGAAAGAAACCTAGATACGTTAGTCAAGACTATGTTCCTTAATGCCACTTCCTTCCCAGGGGTATTTTATACCCTCTTTCCTTTCCTTACAACCCTTGCATCTCAGTTAAATGCCCTGTGGCCTATTTTTCTTTTTGAGTCTGAAAATCAGTCAACTCAAAGTTAGGTCATGTGAAGCTCTGACTATTGAACCCCAAAATGTAACATGAGCAAATCAGTAATTTCAGAAACAAATTCAGTTAGTGTGATTGAACTACTGTATACATGAACCCAGAATTCAGGATCAGGAAATTAATGTCCAGAAAGGGAGGAAACTGACAGAATATTCGATGCAATTATTGCTTATAAGATTAGAGGCTGGGTCGAGTTTAGACTCACAGAACTTTAGTCCTAGAGGGGGCTTTGGAAATTATCCCACCTAAATCCCTAAAGATATTAATGTTCAATAGAAATCTTCATGGTCCATTTCCTGTTTTTTTTTTTCTTTTGAAATTACACATTCTGCTTTCTAAAGCAAACCTATCCAGCCTAATGTGAAATGTCTCTAGGTAGCAGAAACAGCAGCATTTACTGTGCTGGCATTTTAGCAGAAAATTCCATAGTCAAGTTTCATTCAAAAGCTCCAAAGATGCTCCAACTTCTTCTGGACACAGAAAAAACTAGGAGCTGAGGAGCTGGCCTGGAGGGCTGAATGGATATCACAGCATTACTGTCACCTAGAGTGACCCTAGTGAAGAACTCACCTGCCAATGCAGGAGATGTGAGAGATGCGGGTCCAGTCCTTGGGTTGGAAAGGTCCCATGGAGAAGGGAATGGCTACCCACTCCAGTATTCTTGCCTGGATAATCCTATGGATAGAGGAGCCTGGCAGGCCACAGTCCATAGGGTTGCAAAGAGTCAGGCATGACTGAAGCAACTTAGCACACACACACACATATGTATTCATAAAGGTACATGGACTTAACATGGAGAATCAGAAACAATATAGAAATTAAAGTGATGGCATCGAGAGCATGGTCCAGGAGCTTAATTTCCGTGTGGGGAATGACTTGGTAGGGTTTTCTCATTTAGCTAATTAGAGGTATCAGTCATAATATAAACAACTACCTGTAGAACAAGGGAGTCATAAAATGTTTGAAGGAGAATCTCTGCAATGTGAAAAGAGCCACAGAGCAATTAATGTATATTTTTACAGGCTCTATTAAACCAGTTGTGAGCCTGCAAAGCCATCTTACATCCTGTCAGAAGTACTCGTTTATTTGCCTAAGGATAGTGTTAGTGTGCACAGCTAGCACTATTTAATCCCCTTCTCCCTATCAAGCCCCTAAAACAAAATTGTCAGCTTATCAGTGGCACCTTGAAAGCCCAAGTACAGCTGAAAAGATTGGGTAGTTTAAACAAAGGAAAACAAAAGTGATCCATTTCTCAGCGCAGTATATCTTAGGTCCTCAATGATGGAAAGAGCGGGTTCTACATATACATCACTGCAAGACGGGAGATGCCCAGGATAAAATTAAGTGGTATCCTCATCTCACTGCCTTGGTTTCTGGTGAAACCTCATTTTAAAAAAAAACAAGCAAA